>JASDQU010100137.1:455424-475078 GCA_032191745.1 Picea mariana | reverse complement strand
TCTGGCGGGCCCCCTATCTACGCGTGGCATGAATCTATTGGTCTTGAGTCTCACCGCCTATAACTGTCTGACATACCTCGTCACCTCGTGACGTCATTATCCACCTTTCCCATAAAAGTCACATCCCATAACTCCATCAGTCTGTCTCCCTCATTCACCCATGGCAAGTCCCCTCACCATGATTTTTCCCCCAATCGATAACCGCCACATCACTCATCTGTATCCCTCAGTCATTGTCACTTGCCATCTCACATTCTAAATGACCCGTTGGCCATTTATTACTGGATAACTTATCCGTTAACAAGCTGACCTATCTCCCATGCCTAACAAATACCCATTTACTCAAAATTACCCTCACACTTCATTCCTTCACCATTTACCCACTCTTCACACCAGAGAATTTACCCCGTTTTCCTCTCCGTCATAGTCAGTCGCCCCCATCTATAGTCGTCCCCACTAATGTTGTTTTATTTGTAGGTATTGTTATAGTAATGGCGCCAAAGTAAAAACCAACAGAAGGAGAGGAGAATCTATTTCTCCCACCTCCTGTCGACCTCGACAGGATTCCATTGGCTGACAAAGACTACTTAATTGCAGACACAAAGTGCGACTTCGACTTTGCAGACCTTCAGTCATGGCTTAAAGAAGTCTTCCTAGACCAGAGTGACGAAATTGGACTCTAGGAGTCCAAACTACCCTTGTATCTCTTCCCCCTGATTCACCATTTCCCAGAGTTCACCCTGAAGTTCCAAGCCCAGTATATCCCCGAGAAAAGAGCCATCGTATCCTCATCTAGGGAAATTATTTTCCTCATCACGCCAGAAACCATTGACCAAGTGATGCAAATATCCTAAGTCAACTCCGCCTCGCCTTTTAACCTCAAGATCATCACAGAGCTATACTAGAAGCTGTCATTTCCTCAAAGAGCTCAAATATTTGAGCTTTTTCTTCAACAGTCCACTTAACTCCCCACTACAAATCCCCCTTATCCTTCCTCCATGTTCTCAACCAAAGGAAACTAGGTTATCATGTCCCTATGCACCTTATTGGGTTATTATTCAGATCAATGGGTAGATGAGCCCATTCTGGGATTTTTGTCTATTTTCTCCATTGATGAGAAACCCATAACACAATTCAACTTCAGCACATTCCTAGAAGAAAACATTCACGAGAAATTCATCAATTTCTCCACAGAAGGCATGTTCCGGTATTCTTCAATACTGGCATACATGTTTGTTTTCTTCCAAGCGAACAAATTTTATTTTTCTATACAGAAGATGGACGGAGATGACAGACCCCAGGAAGTAACCACATGGACTTCCCTGCTCAAACATAACTCCACAGAATTCAGTTTCAAGTAGTTCATCGATCAGTTCTACCACCCAGTGGTGAGTATGCTCAGTGGCAGACCCGAACCCAGGATTAATGAGGAAGTTCAGAGGATCCTACATCTCTTGGATCATACAAAGACTGGTGATTGGTACCTGTACCAAAATCATACTGAGATCAGAGTCTATGGGTGTGAGTTGGCCCCATATAAACTACCCAAATACTTACCTGTCATAATTTTTCCCTGGAATACATAAGGCAGATGATAAACTCGGACGATATTCATTTTGTGTCTTTAAAGAAGAAGTAACAACTCAAAATCAAAGGACAGATTGGGTCTTTCATCTGAAACAGTCGAGGCGCTGGGGAGGAAGCAGATAGGCTGCTAAAGGAAATGAAATTCTTTGTGAGTTTCACATGGAACTATGATCCATGCGGTCATTTCAGAGATGAGGATAAAAAACAAGAATATCCCGTATGTCCATGTATCCAGGCCTGAGGTAGAAAAAATTGCAAATCAGATAGGATGGGAACCAAATACTTTGGTTGAAACAGAACAACAGGACCTCTAGGTCACTGTATCACAGACAACCACACCATAGGCTCTAAAGGAGAAAAGGACTAGGCAGGATCTGTCACCTCCTGTCACTGAAGGATCATTAGAAGAATTCTGATTGCATACCAAGAGGCCAAAAACCAGTCCAGCTCCTGACCCGTTTGGAGAAAAGGAATTTCCATCCACTCCACTGACAGAGTTTGATCAGTCACTCCTTAGCACTGGCAGCAAGCAGATTATAACCACAGTGTTACCAAAGAAGCCTATATATACTCCACCAATCAACCAGTGAGGCAAGATAGGACCGAAGCTGAGTATTTTTGAGAAATACGACTTGATCAAGAAAAAGAATCAGACTCTGACTAGCAGCACATATGCCCAATTCTGGAAGTAGACGTCAACTACAGAACACAGGTTGCTATCGACATTCGACACTGAGAAGGGAAGAATGCACATGGCATTCCTCCAAGCACAGGTACCAGACCCAAAGGCAATCATTGATTACAAAAGGGCCACTTTTGAATTCCAGACTAAGGACATGCATCCAACTGATCAAATTGATCTGCATAGGCAGACGGGAGAAATAGTTTTCTCCACGTTGGCACATGCTTCCACTACTGCCTCCAGGTTACAAGTGTCTCTAAACAACGTCCAGACATAGTTGAAGTTGGAGAAAATATCATCCTTTGCCAAGGATAACAGGATCAAGACGTTGGAGGAACTGGTCCTCAAGATCGGGTATGATCCCTCGAATGTGAAAGCAGTCGAGGAGATGATCAAGAAGAAAAATGCAGACATAGCATATTTGAGGAAACAATTAAAGCTGCCACCAACAATAGACTCACAGGCAAAGGAAATATCAGAGACAGAAGGAGAAAAATATGAAATGCTTAAGTTGATCATGGAGCAGAATGCACAATTGAAGGAAATGGAAGCTAAAATGGAGAAGCTAATCAAAGAGAAAGAACAGTTGAAACCCATGGAAGTCATTCCATTGAGTGTAGTTCCACTCTCAGGAGTGAGCACAACATCACTAGCAGAAGTCTCATCGGTGAATCCACTGACGTCTCTGGAAAAGACGGTTGAATTGGCCAAATCTATGGAAGAGATGAACCTACAGGAGACAGAGATTAGTAGGCTCAAAAAGGAGATTGAGAACCTTCAGGAACTCAAATATTCTTATCAAACCAACTTCTCCAAGGAAAAAAAGGTGTCAGACCATCTCAAACAAGAGTTACAATAGCTCCGGAAGCAAACAGTGGTAGGTAAAACACTGGCCGAAGTCAAAGAAAGTGTCTGGATAGACATCACCAAGTCTATGAACGAAATATGGCCAATGATACAGATTATGTTTGAGAAAAATGAATTTGTGCAGAGAAGTAAACAAGCCATCGAGAAGATCAGATTAGAACTAGGAGAGATGCCCACATAGGCTAATGAAATCATCAAATTCTTGAATTCTAAAACCAGAGAGGAGTTGGAAGAGCTGAGAATTGAGGATAGAACAGAGACCATCCTTGAGGTCAAAAGAGTCTTGACCAAGAGAGGACTGATGCTACAGCTAGAAGAAAATGTTCAGGCCATGGAACTAGGGGTACAAAGGTTTTTCAACAAGATTGAGGCTCTACAGAAGAAAGGTCTTCCTGGTTTGAAGGTGATACATGACAAATTGATGACGCTCCCAGATTACAAAAAGCAACTAGCTGATGTGGCTAAGGATAGTTTGAAATTTTCAGGGATTCAAGGTAGCATCACCGGAAAGGAATTCCTAGATGCACTTCAGTTGGACATCAACATACATCATGAGATCCGGTACATATTCATCACCAAGCCTACTTTTTCCAAGTACACAGAAATGGATGAAGTCTATCGAAGGTTACTCAAAGTCAGCGTTCCTAGTCATCTTCGATGGGAAGAGATTTGTGACCTGATCAAGTAGTCGATGAGATTTCCAAGCCTAGTCAGCTAGCCAGTCAGACGAGGTTGTGCAGAGGCCTCACCAATGATTCACCCAGAAAACAACATGAAGTTGCAACACATCATCAAACAGTTTCCTAAATTTTTGTAATTTGTGAAGTTAATTAAGCTAAAAATAGATTTACCACATCCTGATCTTTAATGACAGTATCGTTTGTAATTTTGGCTTATAAATACTTCACTTTTCGAAGTATTGAAGGTTGATCTTTATGCCCTGCGAGCTATCAGACTGTAATATTTGTCAAGAGATCTTTCATTAATACAAAGAGGCATTTTCACAGGATTCTTGCGTGTATGCACTAGTGATGTTTTCCTTTCTAAGTTAAATGTTATTCTCGCTTAGTTATCACACTGTTTGCTAAATCTAATCTTGGAAAGTAACGAACGTTGCAAGATTTATCTTCGTATACCCTATTTCTGACTTTAAAAGGTTTTAGTGTTTCATCTTCTAATTTTACGATAAAGAAATTCTTAATTGCTTCTTTGTTGTAACTGACATTCTCACCTTTTTTGCTATTCCTCATTTATGCTGCTAAAAGAATCTAGTGATTACATTATCTCGCCTTGTGAAAGGTTCCTTTGTTTTTTGGTTTAGATTTTATTTTCATGATACAAACCCCATATCCCAATGGATGTGTAAAGCTCTCTCAACCAACTCAACGAAAACTACAACAAACAAAACAAACATATTTTATTTACCTAGCCTAATATTTTAAATTTGAAACATATCTAAATCTTATAGAGAGATCCCTCTCTGAAGCTGGTAGGGCTAGATCCCAGGTTTGAAGTGGTTGGATAAAGTTAGCTCCTATAGATTTCTTCTTTTCTGACAACCTCTAGGAAATTTACAGAGCGTTAACATAGTGGCGACTCCACTAGGGAATAGAACTGAACAAATTTTTAACCTCACATCTTCTTTTCCCTAGAAGAAAAGTTTTCTTCTAAAATATTGCAAATCTAAGAAAGAAGTAATGTTTATAGGTTGTTGAAAACTTGTGTTACACATAAAAAATACTCACTTTGATAGTGTCTCAAGAGTCTTCATTACAAAGGTCGTAAGTGTAACTTTTTGCTCACAAGTGTCGCAAGTGTCAAAGAAAGCATACTGCCATGATGCCTATGTTGTGCCTATAATGACATGAGAAGGACACTTGGAACACCTCAAACATCTGATTTGGAAGAAGATAAATGAGTCAGTAGGCTTATAAACCTTTTGCCATCTGAAAGCACCTCAAAAACTAAGTTTTGGAGGAGAGTGCTCCCCTATACCTCTTCTGGGAGCATTGGCGCTCCCMCTTACACTATCTAGGAGAGTTATAAAGCTCTTTGGCCCTTCTGTAGGAGTGATCCTACCCTCAGGAGCACTGGCGCTCCMCTAAAGCCTACTAGGGAGCGCTATAGCGCTCTGAGTTCCCTTTTAAGGGAGCGCTACCTATTTTAGGTAGCAGTTGAGTTGTTGAGATGAATGGGGGAAAGATCCTTTCATTCTTGGAAGGAAGTTGGATTCGAATCCATAGTACAACCATGATCCTAGGGTAGATCCTCAACTGAAGGAGGAAAATCCTCACCTTCCCTCAACATATCTCAAGTTGTTGAGCCTCTCCAAGGCTATATAAGCAAGCTTTCTAATGGTGAAAGAGGACTGGAAAGGGAGAATCACACCAAACTTATGATCTTATAAGTGGTGTTGGAACAGAGATATTTTGGAGGCAATAGACCTATGATATCATAGGGAGAAATTAGTGAAGCTATCATCATTCGAATCATGGATCTTTTGAGCAAGGGGCAGACAAGGAGGACTTGACGAAACTGCTGCAATTCATCTACGGCTGTAAGCAATGTTTTTTCCTGATTAATACAATTTGCTTGTCCTGTTTCTTTCTAATTCATGTTTAATATCACATGAATTTGTCTCTTTAGTAGATAGACCTATTTTGGAGTAATCTTGATAGAGTAGGAAGTGGTCGTACTTTGTTTGTCTACAGGGCTTATCGAGGAGCGAAAGTTTGGAGCTCAACTTGGAGTGTGCAGGGACAAACGCCAGTAAAAGGTACTTCTTTTCTCCTTCCTCCTCGTACATTAGTTCGTATAGATATGAAAGGAAGTCAGTGTCCATGATAAGCACTTTCTGTCTTAGATTTAAGAGTCTATCTCTTTGAGGCGATCTACCTGTCTGCAGGGAGATTTTCCTTCAACAGAAACTAGCGACTCCATTGGGGAAGTCTTGAATCAAAACTTGTTGGTTTTGATTTCTCCTCATAGACGTTGTCCTACCCTTTGATTGTTTTCATACCTGGTTCACCCCTTTCTTGATTGATTTCATGAGCTGATTGACTCCTTACCCCATCACACTCAGCTTGATTGCCAAAATCCAACTGAAATTTTGGATTTTTTGACATTTTCATGAACTTTTCAAGCCTGGTGCCCCTGTGCCTGTGTTAACAGAGGGCCAATTCTCCCTGGGTATGTTAGACAGAGTGATATAATGATTGTTTCCCTTTATACCAGAGCGCCAACCCTTTTTTGGCAGAAAACCTTTCCAGAATTGCTTTTTTCAGGGTCTAGTCTCTGTGTTTCACTTGCTGAGCCTCTCTGTGAGTCAATGATTCTTCCCATTCAAATTTGACATCCTTATTTCTGAGGAACAAACACCTTTCTGTTCATATTTTATGCCCTTCTTCATTATTTTTGAGTTTTTGTTGTTGAGAGCTTGAAATCGATTCGTTGTTTTCTTCCTCTCCTATCCGACTGAGCGGGAACTCTAGTGAAGGAGATTAGAAGTCTGTAACTCTTCTCATTTGGTTCTTTGAGGTCATATGATCCAATCTCTTTTTCTTTCCTTTTGTGTTTTTAGTTTTCTTTCTCTTGTTTGATTGCAAAATGGTGTGTTGTTTGTGTGAAATCTGCATTTTCTTGTCCGAATCTCCTTGATCTGAAAGGGTAGTTGGCAGGACAAGTTTTGTATTGAATTGATTATCATTCGTGTACAAACGAAAAAAGTACATCTTAATGATTAGTTTGCATTTCTGAAATGTTGTAGCATCATATTGGATTTGATTGAGAACAAAATTGATTGAGGGTATTCCTTATCAAGTGTTTGATAGTGAAAATGACTCTTCCTCTTTCCCTTAAATAGGTATTCATTGAAAACAAATGATTGATTATCATATTTCATGCATATTTTTGGGAATTGAGTCATCATTCCATCAGTTTCACTTTCGTACACCCTCTGAGTAAACAACAACCATTAAAATCAATGCTTAACTAAAATTTATCAGACTTTTTACATCTTTGTTACCAAACCTACATTAGTTTAAGATGTAGGGCTTTGGAATAGGTTGAAAGGATAACTTTCCAAAGATATCAAACAAACTTAGTATATTGCGGTAGGGAGAGTCAAATCCAATTGTCGTATTGGCTTGATGGGATCCCCCTCTCACACAGAGGTTACGCACGAGGTCGCATTCGGGTGAGTTAAGGAGATTATCCCTCCGTGGCCCAACTGTTTGTAGTGGTCGGATCGTATATTGGGGGTCACTAGAAGGTATACCCACGATTATGTGTGGGAGCCTTTCAAGTTGATTTCAGACTTGTTATCCTACCCATACCTTCCGATTGGACTGTCGACTATACCCACCCAGGGGCTGACTACGAGTTGGTGACCTTAGTAGCCACAATCTTTAGGGTCTCACATAAGGTGACGGTGAAGGGAAGTCTCAATGTACCTGGAACAGACGTTGGTCAAACTCACTCGGGCTCCTTGGAGGGTAAATCCATAATTACTGTGTGGAAGCTTGCACCAAGGCGTAAGTCCGTTAAGCAGGTCGCCAACGTAACTGATCCACCTGCTCTATTCCCGCCCCTTCCTATTTTGATCTTGCGACATTGGATTTCATCACCAACTAGTGGTTTCATCATAGGAACCCCTTCTCCTGGGGAACCTCATACTTTTCCTTCCTTTGGAAACTTTGGTCCTCCATATGTTGCCACACTGAGTCTTCCAGGACTCACTATTGGATTACCAGTTTGGTTGTTCCCCACTCTGGTGATCCTGAATCCTCCCAATGTTTTAGTTGCACCTAATACTTTGGATGTCAATACACCACCCACACATCAACCTCATGTTGACTTTTCGCCTTCTTCGTCTATCAAGTCTCCTTCCATTTCTCCTTCTTCGCCTAGTGAAAGCTCTAAAGCAAGTAGCCAAGTTGCTCAGAAGAAGAAGAAACAGAAAGAGAAGAAGAAGAAGAACCCAAAAAGGACAAAGGCCCCAACAACATCAGATGTTGGCTCTAAGAAACTAGTTACTGTTAATAGTACTGGGAGTGTTGATGAGGTCAAAAAGATTAAAATGAAGAATCCAAAACCCAAATTCCCTTGTAGCCTTTGTAAGGGTGACACTTTCTGAGGGATTGCCCCGGTCTTACCCAGGTCTTAGAAATGTGGTCCTCCACATCATCGGCCTCTGTCGGTCATGTCGATGATACCCCGTCAACTAGTAATGTTCAGGTTGGTAAAAAGAAGCAAACTGTCAAGTTCCCTTGCATGTTATGTAAAGGTAATCATTACTCTCACCTTTGTCCTCCCATGGATGAGGCTTCTTCTCTTTTGGAAAAACTTCAACTTCCAAAAGGTTATCATAAAATTTCCTCTGACTCATCATTGGTTGATGGACTGGTCAATCTGGTTGCATCCCCAGTTAGTATGATTGATCAGGTGGTCAATCTAGTTTCCTCCTCGATTGAACCACAAACCCAAGTAGCTGATCCAGTTCCATCATCGATCAGCCCCGCTCTTCATAAAAATAGTGACACCAAAGTGGTCGATCTGTTTTCATCCTCGGTCGATCCCACTCTCCCATTAGAGAGTGACACCAAAGCAGTCGATCCGTTTCCACCCATCGACCCCATTCTTCCCTTGGAGAATGAAACTCAAGTGGTCGATTTGGTTCTGCCATCGGTCGATCCCACTCCTCCTTTGACGAGTGCTGAAGTGACTGATCCAATCCCTTCCTCGGTCAGTCCCACTCTTCCTTTGAAGAGTGCCAAAGTGGTCTATCCAAGTCCACCATTGGTTGATCCAATCCAATCACCGATCGATCCTACTCTCTCTCTAGAGAGTAAACCCGATACTGCTCATGTTTTTCTCGTTAATACAGACTCTACCGTACTGGGGGGCATCCCTCATTCTCCTGCGAAACCCCCTCCAAGTACTGAAGCCATCCTTTTTGATTGGGGTGTGCTAACTAGACCTTGTCTTCCCTCTCACATTCCTTTCCATATTACAGTACAGGTTCGTGGTCAGGACGTTCCTCAAACGTTGATAGATGAAGGTGTGTTCGTTAGTATTTTGTCTTCTGTTGCTTGGTATGCTTTGGGCTGTCCGCATCTTGCACCGGTTACATAGAATCTATTATCTTTTAACAGAAGAACTAGTCAACCTTTAGGGATCCTTCCTTAGTTTCCTGTAACTTTGGGAGGGAAAACTGTCTTTATTGATGTCATGGTAGTCTGAGACCCCTTGTATTTCGCTTTACTCCTTGGGCGGGATTATGTCTATGCCATGAAAGCTATTGTATCCACTCTTTTCCGTGTGATATATTTTCCTCACAATGGAAGAATTGTGACTATTGATCAACTTTCAATCATCGACCCTGACTGGGTTACCTCCCTAAGTGGTTCTTATATGCAGACAGTATCACCCCCGTTGCATGTCAATTATGTGGCGTTGTCTCCCATGACCTCAACTTCCGACGATTTGGATCCGGTAGTGGACATAGTGATTTCTTCGGTAGGATTATTGGAGCCTGATCTTCTTCCTCCTATTGTGACCCTTGACCTATGTCCCTTCTTGAGTGATTATCTTCCATCCAGCGAAGATCTCCTAGAGGTCATGACCACGTTTTATCCATTGACATGGTACCTTTCCAGCACATTATCCTCTTGGAAGCCATGATCAAGAAGCAACCACGAGCATAGTTTCTCTTCTCTGTGGAAAGCTCGTTAAAAAATGAAACAGAGGTCCTGAGCATAGTTCTTTTCCTGTGTCAAGCTTGTTAAAAAATGAAACAGTCACCTCTCTTGAACCTTCTTTTCATCCACCCTTCTCCTTTTTCTCATCTACTAGAGAAAATGGTGATGACCCCAGAGCCGGTGAATGAATCGAAGCTTGGAGGGCATGTCTCCAGCCTTTGATGATCTTTCTGGAGTTAAGCCACTAGCTTTCAAGATGGGGGCATACTGAGCTTAGTCTTTGTTCTTTCGCGTGCTCGAAAATACATGAGAATGCATCCGGGTAGAATTTTATCTCTTTTTTGGACCTGTATGGGTACATGAAAAAGGAACCCCCTGGAGTCTCCTTTAAGCTCTTTTCAGACTCTCTAAACATGAAAAGATTGCCGAGTGATATTTCTTCCTTTTCCACTCGTTAAACAATTTGAAAGGGCGTCTTTCGAGTGATAATTTATCTCTTTTTCGGCCTCGCAAGACTAACAATACAAAAAAGGACAACATTGGAGTCATCTTTAAGTTCTTTTCAGACTCTCTAAAGATGAAAAGATTACCAAGTGACCTTGTTCTCTTCACGCTATTTAAAGTGTTTGAAGAAAACGTCTGTTGAGCGATAGTTTATCTCTTTTTCGGTCTCGTCAGACTACTTTATGAAAAAGGAACTGAGAGAGTTCTCTTTTAAGTGTTTTTCCATACTCTATAATCATGAAAAACCTTCGAGTTTTCTGTCTTTGGATTCGCTAAACAAAACATCGACAGGCCCATATGGGACCGAACCCTTACTTCTTCCAGTTCATTAAATAAAGGAAGAGGAACTTACCGAAGGTGAGTTTTATCGAGCATGTGTTATCCTCCTCGAGCTCATTCAATTAAAAAGAGGTACTCATCTATCTGGATGGGGGAAAAAATTGAAAGAAGCAAGACAAGCAGTTTTTGAGAACATTACCACGTAACTCTTAGAGTCTCCCTTGAACATGACACTCTGTCTTTGCACACATATAAATCCGCTGAACCTATGCACTGAGCCAATCCTTTGATTTTATTTCACTCCTCTGGGTCACCCGACGTAAGTCACAACATCCATTGCATCATCAAGTTTTGGTCCATGTCATGTTTCTGCTGTCGTGCCTCAGTGTTCAAGGGAAGTATCCATCTCGTGAGTTAGCCATCACAAATATCTTGTCTCAATACCTGTGTTAATCCATGTTCATTTGATCTACCAATTACATCTCTATGTCCATTTCATGTCGTTGATGGGGGATACATCAAGGCCCTCCTTCGATGAGCCTATTCCTGTCGACTTCAACACATTATCCAGGAAGTAGGCTTAGAAACCAGTTAGTACTTTGGGACCTACATGCCTTAATGGCAGGCTTCCTCACATTCGACAGTAGGTTTACACCATTGACCTCTGATCAGATGATTCCACGGACGTTCAACTCCAACTCATCCATTCACATTCGTTGGAATGTACTAGGGTACCTTGGGAATCATTGACATTAATGGTGATCTCCCTCGCGCTTGTTAACGGTTTACATCATTGACCGGTAATCAAGTGGTTTCTGCCATGTTCAACATCAGGACATCTATTCACATGGTTAGATTTGTACTACATCAGGATCGGTAAGAAGACCCTGGGTTGAGTGATCACTTTGATATGTACTTTACCCAGGTTGTGATGGAGTTTCTCTTGAACAATGACACATATACTGTGACATAGATCCACTTTGTATTGGTCGTGGCTATGTCTTGTCATCTCATAGATCCACTATGTATTCTTCATGGCTACGATCAATTCAGGTCATCGGAGTATACATCCACACTATATCCTCAGTGGCTATACTTTTTATCAATACAATTATGGATCCGCAATGTATTTTATGGCGGCCATATCTTGCAAGTCTTGATCACCCAAGCATAGGTATGCCTGCCTTGAGTTTGAAACATGTCATAATATTTGTTGGATGTTTGTGTGCAGCTTTTGTCAGGTTCTTTGCGTTTATACCCTTGATTGAAATTCTACAAAGCATTTCAGTTATCAGTTCCTGTCTTCTAACTTCATACTTTGGGGGGCAATCTGTTACACATAAAAAATACTCACTTTGATAGTGTCGCAAGTGTCTTCATTACAAAGGTCGCAAGTGTCACTTTTTGCTCACAAGTGTCGCAAGTGTCAAAGAAAGCATACTGCCATGATGCCTATGTCGTGCCTATAATGACATGAGAAGGACACTTGGAACACCTCAAACATCTGATTTGGAAGAAGAGAAATGAGTCAGCAGGATTACAAACCTTTTGCCATCTAAAAGCACCTCAAAAACTGAGTTTTGGAGGAGAGTGCTCCCCTATACCTCTTCTGGGAGCGTTGGGACTCCCCCTTACACTATATGGGAGTGTTATAAAGCTCTTTGGCCCTTCTGTAGGAGTTCTCCACTAAAGCCTACTAGGGAGTGCTATAGCGCTCTGAGTGCCCTTTTAAGGGAGCGCTACCTATTTTAGGCAACAATTGAGTTGTTAAGATGAATGGGGGAAGGATCATTTCATTCTTGGAAGGCAGTTGGATTTGAATCCCTAGTCCATCCATGATCCTAGGGTAGATCCTCAACTGAAGGAGGAAAATCCTCACCTTCCCCCAGGATATCTCAAGCTTTTGAGCCTCTCCAAGGCTATATAAGCAAGCTTTGTAATGGTGAAAGAGGACTGGAAAGGGAGAATCACACCAAACTTATGATCTTATAAGTGGCACTAGAACAGAGATATTTTGGAGGCAAGAGACCTATGATCTCATAGGGAGCAATCAATGAAGCTATCATCATTCAGATTGTGGATCTTTTGAGCAAGGGACAGACAAGGAGGACTTGACGAAACTGCTGCAATTCATCTACGGCTGTAAGCAATGTTTTTTCCTCATTAATACAATTTGCTTGGCCTGTTTATTTATAATTCATGTTCAATCTCACATGAATTTGTCTCTTTAGTAGATAGACCTATTTCGGACTAATCTTGATCTAGTAGGAAGTGGTCGTACTTTTTTTGTCTACAGGGCTTATCGAGGAGTGAAAGTTTGGAGCTCAACTCAAAGCGTGCAGGGACAAACGCCAGTAAAAGGTACTTATTTTCTCCTTCCTCCTCGTACATTAGTTCATATAGATCTGAAAGGAAGTCAGTGTCCATGATAAGCACTTTCTGTCTTAAAGTTAAGAGTCTAGTTCTTTGAGGTGATCTACCTGTCTGCAGGGAGATTTTCCTTCAACAACTTGCACATATTATTTTCGGACTCGTAAAACTAAAAAGTATATATATAAAAATCAAAAAGAAATCTGGCTTCCAAAATATCTTATACTCGATCTCACCCAGACCCAGAACCTGCGATAGCAATAGATAATCCAGAATAGTTACTCAGGAAAAGGACCATTGTTGAAGGTTCAATAAGACATAATCCCCTTCAGAAGTCCCCTTCTCTTCCAGAGGATCTTTTTTCCATTCAAGATCTTGACTTTGACATCTTTTTCGAACAAATCCTGTTCAGAACAAAATTTGATAGCTTTGTGGCTGAAACCGTCCTATACCCAACCGTCTTGCAACCTCGAACTCCTAAAGTTCTATCTCCCACTGCTAAACCTCAAACCACTCACTCTGTGCCATCTAGTCCCTCCTCATACTCATCTTCTATCACCACCCCACCTAACATCCAGGTTATTGTCCCACCCCCTCCGCCTATCATGGCAGCCATATATGCTCCTTTGGTGTTGGTTGCACCTCTCCATGCTATGCCCTAGGATTATCAAACAAGACTTCCACAGTTCGATGGAACATGACCTTTGAGCACCCAACAACATGTTGATAAAATGAATGATTATTTTTACCTATAGGAAGTAGATATGGTTGGCGTTCAAATGAGATTGTTTTCCCAAAGTTTGACGGGTGACATTAAGAAATGGTATAAAGGTTTACGTGCTGCCTCAGTCCTTGACCTTACTGCATTTCAAAGAAGTTTTATAGATAGATGGGAGGTAAAGAAAAACCCTCTCCAAATATTTTCAGAATACGAAAACATCAGAAGAAATCAAGGTGAGACAGTAAAAGATTACTGCACCCATTTCAATAAAACCTGTACAATGCAATTCCAGCCGATATTAAACCTCCACAAGGTTTGGCATTGATAAAATTCCTCGATGGTTTTGACACCGATATGTCGTATCAATTAAGGGAAAGAAACTCCACCACCCTGAAGGACATGCAGAAAAGTGCAATAAGTGTGGATTCCAACTTGTTGGCAAAAAGGGCACGACAGAGGACAGAGAGGAGAGTCACAATCAAAGAGGAACCTTCCACATCAACCTATGATTCCAAATTGGATTCCTTGGCCAGAGCAATGGAAAGAATGATGGAGAGACTTACTGTATCCGAAAGAAACCCTACTAGAGAAAATCCACCAGCTCCTCAAATTTGGAATCCTAACTTCAGAAGAAACCCTCCTCAAATCAGGCAGAGAGATCCTAGGGATCAAAGGGAATAGAGAGGTCTTGACCAACAGATTAGACCTCCCCTACAAGAAAATTATGCCGATGAAGGAGAAGACATAGTTGAAGAACTGGAGGATACTCACATAAACCTCATGGGCATTCACGATAACGAAGCTATTTTTCTTACCCAGGAAGAGAAAGAACTTTTTCCTCTCTCTCAAACAAAGGTAAGAGAAGAAGCAGGAGACGCCAAATAATAGGCATTTGAAAATGTTATTTTGGAGGTACACCGATAGTACAATCTGCGAAGTAAAAAGACAGATGGAAATTCCCCAAAAAAGGTGATTGAAACAAAGAAGATAGTCGAAACCCAAAAGGCCTCTGAGCCTTCTGTCGAGGAGAACCCTGAGAAGGGTAATGCTGAAGTTCTAGCAAAAGAAACCTTACTATTCTGAAAATATCATCGCAGTCTAAGGTTTCATCAATTAACCCACCAAATACTTCTGGCTAGAATATTGTGGTGGACAAATCAGAATTGCTGAGCCAAAGCAGAGCACCTACACCTTTCAGCCTTGAAGGTGAATTAGCCAAAGTAAAAATTCCCATTCCCCTTTTCGAGTTGTTGAGCAAAGACGCTTACCATTCACGGGTGATTAAAGCGCTGACCATTGAACCTGATATAGGTAAAAAGGCCCTAAATGTTGGATCAGCGAATCATTCAGATACTGTGAACCTTACTGATGACCAACCTGAACTCCTGTTTGGACCAGAAGTGGATGGTTAGACCAACAATGGTGTTGTCGCTCCTTTTTACATTAGTCTTAGTATACATGACCTGATTCTGCATAATGCTATGTTAGATTCGGGTGCTTCCCATAATCTGATGCCTAAAGTAGTGATGGAAAAATTGGGACTTGAGGTTACCAGACCTTACAAGTACTTACACTCATTTGACTCCACTAAAGTTAGATGTATCACTTTGATCAAAGATCTGTGTATCACATTGGTTCAAATTCCTGCAAAAAGCATGGTCATGGATGTTGTGGTTGCAGACATTCCTTCGAAATATGGTATGTTGTTGTCCCGGTCTTAGGGCGCCAAGTTGAAGGGTACTTTGCAGTTGAATATGTCGTATGCCACTATCCCAGTTTTTGGTCAACAAAGAAGACTATATAGAGAAACACTGATGAAGTACATGGTTAGCAGCCAAGAAAAACCACATAACTATCCTCTGTACTCTGCACATTCTGACCTGGACTCCTTCATCCTATACAATGATGGTGATACAGAAGAAAAAATCATTCAGCTGGAAGAAGATACATCTAGTCTGGATGAAGGCCAAGAAATCATTGAGGCAGAAAGAAAGAAAAATGTGATAACTGAAGAATTTCCAGCGGATTTCTGGAGCATGGACTTTGATGGATCTGTAAGTAAAGAAGGAGCTGGAGTAGGATTTTGGTTGCACAATCATAGATCCAAGTATTCGGAAAACCATTCTTACAAGTTGAATTTTCAATGCACTAACAATATTGCCGAGTATGAAGCCTTGATGCTCGGTCTGAAACTTCTAAAGAAGTTTGGTGCCAAACAAATTATGGTAAGAGGTGATTCTGAGTTAATAATCAAGCAAATTAAAGGTGAGTATGCAGCAAAACATCCCCGTCTTAGAGCTTATAATAATGCTATTCTGAATGCCCTTAAATTTTTCACTAAAGTTGATTTGCAGGTGATGCCTAGGGGATAGAATATTTTGGCAGACGAGTTAGCTACGTCAGTAGCCACATGCAAGATACCTTTTCATTCCAGTCGCCCATACACGGTGGAGGTGAATTGTAGACCAACTGTTCCAGACAACATCAGATATTGGCAGGTATTTGGTAATTATGATCAAATTGAAGATTTTCTGCAATGTAAAAATGATTTCGAGTGTACAAACATAGATTTAGAAAGTGAAGATGAAAATGTAAAAAGACCTGATTTTGGAAATGATAGTGTAAATAAGATAGATTTGGTAGAGTTAGGCGATGATGAGATAGAAGCTGATGTTTTGCATCTGAAAAGTAATGTTTTACCTTGGGGTTTGGTTCCTTTAGAGGACTAGTTTGATTTTAATGATGTAGCTAAAAAACCAAAAATTGAAGCCAGTGGTCAAGAAGTAGAAGATTGTAATATAGGAACAGAAGAGAAACCCAGGATGGTGAAACTTTCCAAATCATTACCCCCTGAGCAGAAACTCAAATACATTGAGCTTTTCAAGGAATATTTAGACGTTTTTTCCTGGGGTTACGAGGACTTGAAATCTTATGACACCAGCATTATACAACATAGGAGGATCAATCCCAAGCTACTTTCCCTGATAGAAAAAGAAATCAAAAAAATGTACGATGCTAAAATCATAGTCCCGTTACGATTTTTCAAATGGGTTTTAAATTTGGTCCCAACACAAAAGAAATCCAGAGAAATCAGGATTTGCATCGATTTTTGAAATCTGAATAAGGTCTCTCTGAAGGACAACTACCCATTGCCAAAAATGGACCACATATTACAAAGGGTAGTCGGATCCAGTCGAATCTCTTTACTGGATGGGTTCTTGGGTTATAATCAGGTCCTCGTTCACCCAGATGACTAAGATAAAACCTCTTTCACAACACCATGGGGTACTTTCATGTATGTGAAAATGCCTTTCAGGTTGATGAACGCTGGTGCCACTTTCCAGAGAGCGATGGGCATCGCTTTTGTGGAAGAACTGGGAAAATTTATTGTCATCTATCTGGATGATGTAACTGTGTTTTCCTAATCAGATGACGAGAACTTACGACATCTCAGACGAGTTTTTGAGAAATGTAGGAAATTTGGGATTTCTCTAAATCCTAAGAAGAGCCTTTTCAGATTAGAGGAAGGTAAACTGCTAGGGCACGTAATATCTAAGGACAGAATTAAAATAGACCCCAGCAGAATCGAGGTCATTCAGAAATTAGAACACCCAAGAAATATCAAAGAGTTATAGTCTTTTATCAGAAAAATAAACTTTCTGCGAAGATTCATACCCAACCTGGCTGAGCTTCTCAGGAACATCACAAACATGTTAAAAAAGGACACAAAAATAAAATGGGACATTGAGTCCAGGCAGTCTTTTTAACAAGTCAAACACGCACTCACGCAGGCCCCAGTCTTGATCAGTCCTGACTTCACCAAAGATTTCTATCTTTTTTCTTTCACCTTTGAACATACCATTGCAATAGTATTGCTACAGAAAAACAATGAAGGGTATGAACAACCCATAGCCTTTTTTAGTAAAGCTTTAAGAGATTCTGCTTTAAATTATAAAATAATGGAGAAACAAGCTTTTGCCTTGGTGAAAGCCATAAAATATTTTAGAGTATACATTCTCCATTCCCACACCATTGCATACGTTCTAAATGTGGTAGTAAAAAACATTTTAACATAGGACAATCCAGATGGCCGAAGAGGAAAATGGATTGCTATCATTCTAGAGTATGAGATAGAGATTAAGCCTACTAAACTAATTAAAGGTCAAGGTCTAGCAAAGTTAATGGCTGAATCAAATTTCCATTCTCTTGACATTAATTTCCTAGCTACAACAGATGAACAGGGCGAGCAGGCGACTCCAAGCGCGAGAGAGGTATTTCTCAACTCTCCATGGTACGCATACCTGATATTTGTTTTTCATAATTTACAAGCTCCCCCTGGTCTGATCAAAATGAAAGCTAGGTTTTTGAAATTGAAAGCATTAAAATTTTGCATTCTAGAAAGCAATCTGTATTGGAAAGATCCTGGAGGTATTTTGTTAAATTGTCTATTGAAGGATGAAGCTGACAAAGTACTGCAAGATTTTCATGCAGGAGACTGTGGTGGTCATCTGAACTAGAAGGCCATAGCCAAAAAAATCCTCAGAGCTGGATTCTATTGGCCAACTATATTCATTGATGTGCATCATAAAGTGACTTCGTGTCATCAATGTCAGCTGTTCGAAGGCAAAAGGAAACTTCTTCCCCTACCCCTGAAACCAATCTCCATTGAGGCCCCTTTCCAGCAATGGGGATTAGACTTCATTGGATAAATACATCCTCCTTCTTCAGGCCAGCACAGGTGTATTCTTACTGCCATTGATTATTTTACAAAATGGATCGAAGCAGTACCAAGCAGGCAAGCCATTGATTCTATCATTATTAAATTCCTTGAAAATAATATCTTGTCCCGTTTTGGATGTCCTAGAAAGATTATAACTGACAATGTAGCTGCTTTTTGATCTAAGAAACTCATAGATTTCTGCAAACAGTATCATATTGGTTTAGGACATTCCACAACTTACTACCCTCAGGGAAATGGGCTGGCGGAATCATCAAATAAAACCCTGGTAAACATTATCAAGAAAACTTTGCAAGAAAACAAAAAGTCGTGGCATAACAAGTTGGTCTTCGCACTATGGGCCGATAGACTAACCACCAAAAGGTCAATTAGTATGTCACCATATCATCTAGTCTACGGCACATAAGCAGTCTTTCCCACTTCCTTAGGAGTCCCTGTCATGAAATTGATACAAGACATGCAAGCCGAGCCAAATGAATCCCAAAGAAGGATCAACCAGATGATCCATTTGCAGCAGTCCAGGGAAGAAGTATACGACAAGACTTAGGTAGTCCAAGAAAGAATTAAGAAGATTTTTGACAAAAGAACTAAGGAAGATGATTTTGAGCTAGGAGATTTGGTGTTGAGATGGGATTCCCAAAATGAAGACAAGGGAAAGGATGGAAAATTCGATAGTCTGTGGAAGGGACCATACATGATTCAAGCATTCAGAGGAAATAACACTTTCTTTCTAAACAATAGTGATGGGACAGATCTTCCACGAGGACTTGTAAATGGCAGAATGCTGAAGCATTATTCACCGCCTCAGTAGAGACCTGAAGTCACACTTTCCATTGTACAAACCATTTTTTATTTTGCTTGCGAGTTTCTGAGTGAATAACTTTGGTCAGATGGTTGAAGCCTGGAGAGAAGGCCCTAAGCCACTGACCATTGTTTTCCATTTTTCAAAAATAAAACCAATCAAGCAACAAAGGTGACTATGGAGAAAGTTTCAGAACATTAGGAATCAGGATTCTTGGCACTTCACGAGGAGAGTACCATCCCCAAGTGGAGCCGCTGTTATCACACTATAATTTATAGGATCAAATGGTGACCGAAATGTTATCTCTTTAGTGTTTTTTGTTTGTCAAATGATTTTTCATTCGGAAAATAATTTGAGAAAAGAGAAAGAAAAAAGGAAAAAGAAAAGAAAGAAAAAAAAAAAAAAA
>JASDQU010100137.1:436418-455376 GCA_032191745.1 Picea mariana | reverse complement strand
AAAGAGGGCATAAAAGAATTTCAATAGAGCCCCATGCAATAATAGTGACTTGGTCCATACCTTTCAAGCATGGCCAAGTTCTTTTAAATTGATGTTGATAGGAATAGTGAATAAGCTTGGCTAAACTATTTAATCTTAGCCAAGTGATCTAGGTTAGTTAGTGAATAAATTTGGCCAGACTGTCTAATCTTGGTTAGGTAGCCCCAGGATAGAGTAAGTTCTTAGCCCAACAGTTTAATCTAGGCTAATTTTCATAAGAAGTTAGGTTAGAACATAGTGTAGTTTTCTTGATTTAAATAAAACCAACTCGATGATCAATGTTGGACCATGTTTTGGATGCTTAAAGAGAAAGAATAGTTGAAACCCAAGCTAATGAAAGAGAAAGAATAGTTGAAACCCATGGAATTCATTCCATTGAGTGCAGTTCCACTCTCAGGAGTGAGCATAGCATCACTAGCAGAAGTCCCATCGGCGAATCCACTTACGCCTTTGGAAAAGATGGTTGAATTGGCCAAATCTATGGAAGAGATGAACCTGCGGGAGACAAAGATTAGCAGGCTCAAAAAGGAGATTGAGAACCTGTTGGCAGCAATAATATAATCTCTATTTTTACAAGCTGCCTACACAGGGTCTTTAAATTTTCGTTACTCGTCACTACCTTTCTCATTAAACGACACTTGTTACTCGTTGCTTTCTACATACCTGCTTTTCAATTTTTGTTTTCATGACTGGAAGCATGAAAACTCACAGTTGAAATTCATACTTGATTTCATTAAAGGGTTATTGTTCATATGGCCTATTAACGAATTGTAGTATTTCGCTATGAACATGGTTGTTTTCATGGTTATAACCCCTTGGTCTTGAACACATCTTGGTTACATGAGTATAAAACCTCCACTCATTTAGCATTGGACTAATGTTAATGGGGTTTTGATTTATAAATTTTTTATTGATTCAATTGTTTATTTGTTATATTAATTTTGTGATCAACTCATGGATATGCATACTATTGTTTTCAACTGTTATGATCATTGTGCGTACCATTATGCTGAGGTGTCATTCCAAGTACAACGTGGTATTATGGTTTTGCATGGCCTCGATCTACATGACTTCTCTCACACGCATGGTAATTAACGCTCCTGCCTACCATTTCGAGTTGTCTTTTCATTGCATTGAGGAAACTCAGGGCGATGGCTCTATGTTTATTCTATCAAACCCTACCTCCGAATCCCGTGTCGATTCCTTGCTGTTAGCGATGGCTCCTATGGTGAGGATTGAGCCCAACGGTGTCCAGACATTGTTATCATTTGACAATGCCAGAGATGACTTAGAAAGGAATGGCTGGCGTGTGTTTGTTGAAAAATTCAAGGGTTTTGATTTAAGAGTTGCTCAAGAGTTCACGTTGACATTCAACGGTTGCAGAGAAAAAATAGGTTTGTGCAGTTGGAAGTAATTGAAGACTTCTTAAAGCTAACCCCATAATTGCCTCCCAGAGACACGTTTTTGCATGAGCGAGTTTGAGCAAATGGTTTTGAATTAGATCAAACCCTTGAAAACCCAGAACCGAAATGAGCCCTTTTACCTTCAAAGGGGGCGGTTTCCCTAGAAATTGGGTCGTTACAGAGATATATCTTGTCCTTTAGAGGTCAAATATCAGATTTTCTCTGTGGCTGAAGGGTGTGTTTTGGTCTGTTTGCAATTGTTGAAACGTTTATTACCTCTCCAGGCCTGTGCCTTAGAACCTCTCTCACCCGTCCAGACTTGTGCCTCAGCCTCCTTCTATGAACCCTTGATCAATCCGAAGGATTTTCAACCAGTCTGTCAGCAAGTTATACATCTACAGGACCTGTGATATTTAAAAAAAAAAGTGGAAGCAGCTACAACTATAATAATTTCCAAATTTTCTTGACATAATTCGGTTTGTAATTTGAGGTATGAATTAGTTAGCATAATCATTTGTTGTTTTTAGAGTAGGATATTTGGTTTGATTAGATAAACTGTTTTTATTATTGGAATTAGTTTCTTTTATTTTTTAAGATTGCATGTGCTATTTTAACTAGCTACAGATTCTGTAGCTAGTTACAAAAATTCGAATTACTTGTTTTATAACTGAAAGTACATTTGAAATCTTTTTATTTTTATTTGTTTACAGGAACCCATGCTTTCTAAAGGAGATTTGAAGCACTGTTGGAATCTCTTAGCATGCTATCTTTATGTTGTTTTATAATAGTCTATTAGTTTTTGGTATCAAGTAGAATCTGGGAGGTTGCATTCCCCACATTTTTTGGAACAAATTAGATGTTATCAAAATGAAACATTTTGATCCTGTAACCTATATAAATATGTTGTTTTGTAAACTAAAGATCATCACTACCTGGGAGCAAAAAACTATGGATTTATGATTGATAGACTTGAATATAAGATGATATTTGCACAACTTTAGCTTGGATATATCGTGTTTTTATTCAAGTTATGGTTATTTCGATTTGTAATTAGATTGTGACTACTTTAGATATCATGGTTTATTGCAGATTGGTGTGATAGAATTTATATGATATCCATGTTTTATATCCCGTATATAACATACAGTAATTATCTTGTTCAAATTTGAGATTACAAGATTCATCTTCTTTATTCATTGAACATTTATACACGAATTTTCACAGCAGGATTTATCTCAATGTGACCATTTGTGAAATTATAAAATTGATGTTACTACATCTCTTATATGTCCTGTCATTCGCATTCAATACTACTTCGCATTTACAAGGATCATTTGTAAGATCTGTTGCATTTTACCTCATCAGACAACGAAATGGGATACTGTACATAGGACGAATAGGAGATGCGATTACAGGTTAGTCTGCTAGTTTTATTTTATTAGTTTAATTAATATAGAAATTTCCTGTAATCTAAACACATTTTACTACTCATCTCTATTTTCAATTAGACAGTTTTCTATTTCATTTCTTGTTTATAAATATTATAAAAAATAAATCAAAAAGATTGAATGATAGTTTTACTGTCGTTAAATAAATCAATTCATATTCGATTTTCGTAGATTTAGATTAAAATTTGCATTCTGTAAATGTTATACATATATTAGAGATATAATCATTTGGATATATTGTACATATAATAAGTAAAGCTATTTTATAAATATTAATTAGAAAACTGTAAGTATATTTTAGATTTGTATATAGTTTTCAACAAGTGTTTTTCATTAAGTTATTTTATCTTCTTTAATTTTGTTTTATATACTTAGATTGGCCAACGGAGCCTCTAAACCCGTCGGAGTGGATTAATCCAAACAACTTGGGTTAAGTAGACAACCCCGGACCGATCCAATTGACGAG
Source organism: Picea mariana (assembly GCA_032191745.1). NCBI lineage: Eukaryota > Viridiplantae > Streptophyta > Pinopsida > Pinales > Pinaceae > Picea > Picea mariana. The sequence continues at coordinate 452,020 of JASDQU010100137.1, read as the reverse complement.
CGGTCAATTTGGCCCATCAACAAATGGCGCTAGAAGGAGGGTCGACTGACAAGCTAGCCTTGTAGGAGCCTTTATTTTAAATGTATTCAATTCCCCCATGGCTCCCCAAATCACTGTGTTGGAACATGCTTTCAACTTCTCATTACCCGATGTTCCCAATGAGACAGTCTCTCGCTTGTCCAAACTCACCTTTGATGGTGGAGGCAATACATTTGCTAAAGACCACCTTAACAAGTTTTGGTGTAAATGCATCAAACATGACATCTCAGATTTAAGAGTTTTATGCAGACTGTTCTCTTTTACTTTTAGAGGTCGAATTAAACATTGGTTTGAATCCTTTTCAGCGTGTCATATTTTTGATTCGTTTCAATTTGTAGATGAGTTTCTAGATGCTTTTGAAGTTTATGATTTCGATCAATTATGTGAAGAATTTCATATTTCGTTAATCAACGGTGATTCATCTTCATAAGATTTTTTGACAAGAGTCTATCATATCTCTATAAATTTAATCTTGATGACATGTTATTTGCATTAAATCTCTTCTATGATGCTTGCATCCCTTCCATCCAGTCATATTCAATCACGAACGAAGAACCAATTGCAAATCCTATCACTCAACTGCAAGAAAAATTTTCTTCGCAAGATGAGAAGAATCCTTTCGACAATGTTGAACAAGCTAGGGAGGTAGAATCTATTGACCAGGTTCTTAATGAAAACCATATTGGTTTTTCCTCTGAATCATTGTATTTTCAGTCTTCGACCAGTATGTAAGAAGATTCATTTCTGGCTCAAGGTGAATATCCTCATTCTTGTAACTCATGCTCTAATCAATATTTAAAATCGGTCATTGAAGAAAACTTAAGCGACGAAAATCATCTTGAATGTTCTAATACTTCTATGAAACTGATTAGAGAAGAAGTTACGCAACTAGAAGAAGAAACTTTAAACCTTTGTCCTCAAAATGTACTTTATCCACATGAAAGACTAGATGTTTGTCACATAAATTTTGAATTATCTATCACACAGAAGGAAAATCCAGATGATCATATTATGTTGAGGAATTCATCACCAAAACAGAGTAAGAGTTTTAAGGAAAGTGAAGAGAAATGTCTTGAGAATACCATTGTTAATTATTGTAGTTCAAGAGATTCTTTTCATGTGCTTATTTCTGATTCCTTTTATTTTTTATATCCTGATCTATTCCTAGACTCTGTTGGACTTGACATCTTACCTACAACATCCTACTCTTTTCCGCCACAATCATATCCTTTCAATATGCTAAATTTTGGTGAAATTAATTCCAAACCTAACATTGATAAAGTTGGATTTGACGCTTGTTCACTTTCATCACTCATATGGGAAAAGGACATGTTGCGAGATGATTTTACACAGTTTATTGTTGAAAAAGACATTGCACTATATTTTATGGAGATCAAACATTCTACATTTCATATTCGTTCTTTGATTAGCTCAAATCTTAATGTTTAGACTTCACATTTTGAAATGATCAATCTCATCAAAGGAAGCATTCAAACCAATGATCTGACTGACGTCACAAATCCTCTTATGATGATTTTCCCATCGATATATTTGTTTCATCAAAGTCGTGGTTTGAATCCTCATTTTTGTGACAGGATCTTAGGATGGCTTGAATATTCATGGATAAAAAAATTTCATAATAAAGATAAAGTTATGATTTCTTTCTTTTTACCTAAGTATCTTGGAAGTAGGCGTGACATATTTCTTTTAGATCCTCCATGTGAAGAAATTAATGAACACTTAGAGAATTGTCAGGAGGATGGGGAATTTTAGCCTTGGCTGATGGTTATTTCATTTCCTCATAATCTTGACAATTTTTTAAAACTGGCTTGCACTCGCCCATGCCATTATGACCCTTATCACGACAAGATTGCACAATGGTTGGAGGATTCGTACAACAAGAATATTCAAGGAAATGGTAAGATCGTGCTTACTTCGTTTTTAGATGATTATTATGAAGGTAGGTGTGATATGTTTATGTTACCATTCTTATTAGTAATGCTTGATCTTGTTTCCATTGCAGGATTGGAGTTACTCCAATGGCTACATTGGAAACATGACTTCACGTAGTATTCTGATTTGTTTAATAGTTAGGGTAGGTTTAGGAATAGGTTTTCTTTCAGTTTTATTTCTCACTATTTCTCTTTGTAATAATGCAGTCATGAACGCAAGTGGGCGCACCACGAGAACCATAATATGACTGTTATCAGGGAAGTCTGCTTGATCTTTTTCTCTTTGCTTTTAGTTGAATATTTATTTTCAAAAACGCAGTATCGTCATGAAAATCTTAAATGGAAAGTAAAGAGATAAATAACTCTAAATAAACCCTAACCCAAGGTACCACGAGTAGGACTGCTTTCACATCAAACAAGATTTTTCTACTTTCTTTTAGTCTCCCAAGGGATTTTTTGCATGATGTTTTCAGATGCACCTTCTGTACATATTTTTTTTTGTTTGGATTTCTTTGCTTTCCAATTTTTCTTCGCTAGTGTGTTTTGTTTTCATTTATGCTTATCAGTCTTTCTTTTTGAAACACACATGCTTGCATCATGGCCTAGCTCAGACGAAGAAAACATAAAAATTTCCCCTCTAAAAATGACCATTGAAAGCTGTTTAAACATCAATTATGATATTTTTCTGAAGTTTGCAGCCATGTTAAAGATAATTGGTTGTTTGAAAAGTGTTTCTTGATTTCAATCTGTAACTGAAGTTACTCACGATCATCCATAAAAATTCTTCTTACGATGTCCCCGTTCCTTAAGAGAACAACTCAAAGATGTCTCCCTGCTCTTGAAAGTCAGTTTTATTAACAGACTATTTCTAGATCTTAATGAAGGAAAGCTAAAAATTTTCTTGAAAATCTGTTATTTACTAAGATGTGTCCAAAAACTAGGATTTTTAGCGTCACCCCGCTCTATTAAATATCTTTAAAACTAAATAAACCTTCAGAGAGCTATGGGAAATGCTTGTAAACCCTCCAGGATACTGAACAGGTCTGCTGGTAGCGGGTAAATGCATGCATGACGCCAAGATGACTTCACCGGGGTACTGAACAGGCTCGCTGGTAGCGAAGCAATGTCGGGTATATGAAAATTCTTAGATATGGATTCTTGTGACCTTAAATGTCCTTTGTTCTGATTTGGAACTTCTTGGAAGAATATAGATATTGGAGTGGGTTAAATGACATCCCTGTCGAGGCTATGGACGCCTGCTGACAATAGCATCTCTGTCAACAGTATTGAAGATTTTAGCTTTAATATCGTGACTCTCTTCTGTTAAGATTGTTGTTAGTTTTTGTCTCTTTAAAATAACAATAATCTGAAAATGGAATGCTTTATAATTGATAATGATGTTCATATAGCTTTCTAGTTGTTTTTGATTTTAAGTTTTTTCTGATTATCCTAATCTGGATTCGTTCATTTGGCAGAGATAACTGCTTCTACAAGTGTGTCGCCATTGTTGGCAACAATAATATAATCTCTATTTTTACAAGATTCCTACAAAGGGTCTTTAAATTCTCGTTACTCATCACTACCTTTCTCATTAAACGACACTTGTTACTCGTTGCTTTCTATGTACCTGCTTTTCAATTTTTGTTTTCATGACTGGAAGCATGAAAACTCACAGCTGGAATTCATACTTGATTTCATTAAAGGGTTAATGTTCATATGGTCTATTGTCGAATTGTCATATTTTGCTATGAACATGGTTGTTTTCATGGTTATAACCCCTTGGTCTTGAACACGCCTTGGTTACATGAGTATAAAACCTCCACTCATTTAGCATTGGACTAATTTTAATGGGGTTTTGATTTATAAAATTTTTATTGATTCAATTGTTTATTTGTTATATTAATTTTGTGATCAAATCATGGATATGCATACGATTGTTTTCGATTGTTATGATCATTGTGCATACCATTATGCCGAGGTGTCATTCCAAGTACAACGCGGTATTATGGTTTTGCATGGCCTCGATCTACATCTCTCACATGGTAATTAATGCTCCTACCTACCATTTTGAGTTGTCTTTGCATTGCATTGAGGAAACTCAGGGCGATGGCTCTGTGTTTATTCTATCAAACCCTACCTCTGAATCCCGTGTCAATTCCTTGTTGTTAGCCATGGATCCTGTGGTGAGGATTGAGCCCAACGGTGTCCAGACATTGTTATCATTTGATAATGCTAGAGATGACTTAGAAAGGAATGGCTGGTGTGTGTTTGTTGAAAAATTTGAGGGTTTTAATTTAAGAGTTGCTCAAGAGTTCGCGTCAACATTCGATGGTTGCAGATCAAAAATAGGTCTGTTCATTTGGAAGTAATTGAAGACTTCTTAAAGCTAACCCCGTAATTTCCTCCTAGAGACACGTTTTTGCGTGAGCAATTCTGAGCAAATGGTTTTGAATTAGATCAAACCCTTGAAAACCCAGAACCGAAATGAGCCCCTTTACCTTAATTGTGGGTGGTTTCCCTAGAAATTGGGTCATTACAGAGATATAGCTCATCCTTTAGAGGTCAAATCTCAGATTTTCTCTATGGATGAAGGGTGCGTTTTGGTCTATTTGCATTTCCTGAAACGTTTATTACCTCTCCAGGCCTGTGCCTCAGAACCCCTCTCACCCGTCCATCCTTGTGCCTCAGCCTCCTTCTGTGAACCCTTGATCAATTCGAAGGATATTCAACCATTCTGTCAACAAGTTATACATCTACAGGACCTGTGATATTTAAAAAAAAGTGTGGAAGTAGCTACAACTATCATAATTTCCAAATTTTCTTGACATAATTCGGTTTGTAATTTGAGGTATGAATTAGTTAGCATAATCATTTGTTTTTTTTAGAGTAGGATATTTGGTTTGATTAGATAAACTATTTTTATTATTGGAATTAGTTTCTTTTATTTTTTAATATTGCATGTGCTATTTTAACTAGCTACAGATTTGGTAGCTAGTTACAAAAATTCAAATTACTTGTTTTATAACTGAAAGTACATTTGAAATCTTTTTATTTTTATTTGTTTATAGGAACCCATGCTTTCTAAAGGAGATTTGAAGCACTGTTGGTATCTCTCAGCATGCTATCTTTATGTTGTTTTAGAATAGGTTGTTAGTTTTTGGTATCAAGTAGAATCTAGGAGGTTGCATCCCCCACTTTTTTTGGAACAAATTAGATGTTATCAACAGGAAACGTTTTGATTCTGTAACCTATATAAATTTGTTGTTTTGTAAACTGAAGATCATAATTGCCTGGGAGAAAAAAACTATGGATTTATGATTGATAGACTTGAATATAAGATGATATTTGCACAACTTTAGCTTGGATATATCGTGTTTTTATTCAAGTTATGGTCATTTCGATTTGTAATTAGATTGTGACTACTTTAGATATCATGGTTTATTGCAGATTGGTGTGATAGAATTTATATGATATCCATGTTTTATATCCCATATATAACATACAATAATTATCTTGTTCAAATTTGAGATTAGAAGATTCATCTTCTTTATTCATTGAACATTTATACATGAATTTTCACAATAGGATTTATCTCAATGTGACCATTTGTGAAATTATAAAATTGTTATTACTACATCTCTTATATGTCATGTCATTCGCATTCAATACTTCTTCGCATTTACGAGGAGCATTTGTAAGATCTGTTACAGTTTACCTCATCAAACAACGAAATGGGATACTGTACATAGGAAGAACAGGAGATGCGATTACAGGTTAGTCTGCTAGTTTTATTTTATTAGTTTAATTAATATAGAAATTTCCTGTAATCTAAACGCATTTTACTACTCATCTCTATTTTCAATTAGACAGTTTTCTATTTCATTTCTTGTTTATAAATATTATAAAACATAAATCAAAAAGATTGAATGATAGTTTTACTGTCATTAAATAAATCAATTCATATTCAATTTTCGCAGATTTAGATTAAAATTTGCATCCTGTAAATGTTATACATATATTAGAGATATAATCCATTGGATATCTCGTACATATAATAAGTAAAGTTATTTTATAAACATTAATTAGCAAACTGTAAGTATATTTTAGATTTGTATATAGTTTTCAGCGAGTGTTTTTCATTAAGTTATTTTATCTTCTTTAATTTTGTTTTTTCACTTTCTTAGGACTTAGATCGGCCAACGGAGCCGCTAAACCCGTCGGAGTGGATTAATCCAAATGGCTTGGGTTAAGTAGACAACCCCGGACCAGATTCACTCCTCCAGTTGACGAGCAGTCAATTTTTCTCGTCAACAGAACCTTCAGGAACTCAAATCTTCTTATCAAACCAGTTTCTCCAAGGAAAAACAGTGTCAGGCCAGCTCAAACAAGAGTTACAATAGCTCCAGAAGCAAACAGTGGTAGGTAAAACACTGGCCAAAGTCAAATAAAGTGTCTGGACAGACATCACCAAGTCTATGAACGAAATATGGCCAATGATACAGATTATGTTTGAGCAAAATGAATTGGTGCAGAGAAGTAAACAAGCCATCGAGAAGATCAGATTAGAACTGGGAGAGATGCCCACACAGGCTAATGAAATCATCAAATTCCTGAATTCTAAAACCAGAGAGGAGCTAGAAGAGCTGAGAATTGAAGATACAATAGAGACCATCCTTGAGGTCAAAAGAGTCTTGACCAAGAGAGGACTGATGCTACAGCTAGAAGAAAAGGTTCAGGCCATGGACCTAGGGGTACAAAGGTTTTTCAAGAAGATTGAGGCTCTACAGAAGAAAGGACTTCCTGGTTTGAAGGTGATAAATGACAAATTGATGACGCTCCCAGATTATAGAAAGAGACTAGCCGATGTGGCTAAGGATAGTTCAAAATTTTCAGGGATTCAAGGCAGCATCATCGGAAAGGCATTCCTAGATGCACTTCAGTTGGACATCAACATACAACATGAGATCCGGTACATCTTCAACACCAATCCTACTTTTTCCAAGTACACAGAAATGGATGAAGTCTACCGAAGGTTACTCAAAGTTAGCGTTCCCAGTCATCTTCGATCGGAAGAGCTTTGTGACCTGATCAAGTAGTCAATGAACTGTCCAAGCCCAGTCAGCTATCCAGTCAGATGAGGTCATGCAGAGGCCTCACTAATGGTTCACCCAGAAAGCATCATGAAGTTGTGGCACATCATCAAACAGTTTCCTAGATTTTTGTAGTTTGTTAAGTTAGTTAAGCTAAAAATAGATTTACCACGTCCATATATTTAATGACAGGATCGTTTGTAATTTTGGGTTATAAATACTTCACTTTTCGAAGTATTGAAGGTTGATCTTTACGCCCTGCGAGCTATCAGACTGTAATATTTTTGAAGAGATATTCCATTAACACAAAGAGGCATTTTCACAGGATTCTTGCGTGTATGCACTGGTGATATTTTCCTTTCTGAGTTAAATGTTATTCTCGCTTAGTTATCACATTTGTTGCTAAATCTAATCTTTGAAAGTAATGAACATTGCAGGATTTATCTTTGTATACCCTGTTTCTGACTTTAAAAGGTTTTAATGTTTCATCTTTTGATTTTACGATAAAGAAATTCTTAATTGTTGCTTTGTTGTAACTGACATTCTCACCTTTTCTGTTATTCCTCATTTATGCTACTAAAAGAATCCAGTGATTACATTATCTCTCCTTGTGAAAGGTTCCTTTTATTTCTAGTTTAGATTTTATTTTCATGATACAGACCCTATAGCCCAATGGATGTGTAAAGCTCTCTCAGCCAACTCAACGAAAACTACAACAAACAAAACAAACATATTTTATTTACCTAGCCTAATATTTTAAATTTGAAACATATCTAAATCTTACAGAGAGATCCCTCTCTGAAGCTGGTAGGGTTAGATCCCAACTTCAAAGTGGTTGGATAAAGTTACCTCGTATATATTTCTTCTTTTCTAACAACCTCTAGGAAATTTACAGAGCGTTAACAGGGCCCAACTTAGTAGAGTTCCACTAGTGCACTATGCTACAATGACAATGACCCGATAGGGACTTCCTCCTTGTGACATTTTCAGAGCATATTGTAGGCCATTATTTTGGTGGCCATTCTCGTTGTTGTGTCACTGATCGTCTTGATAATGATCCCACATGAGCCCCTCTCTGTTTCGTACATTTTCTTCATTTCCTTGGCTAGGGATTTCTCCTTTGTTTTGTCATCAAGGTATAGCGTGAGAATCTTGCCCATAGTTGGCAGACCTGTAATGAATGCAATGAGTTCTACATCTATTGAAATAGGCTCCTCCAACCATAAGAAGCCTCCATGGAGGACTACCATGAACTGCTTGACACAGTTGTTTGCTTCTTTCCCCTTGTCGAAGTGGGGAATTTCTAGCAGATTTAGAATGCCCGTGTTGTCTAGGCCAAATGCCCATTATTTTTGTTGTAAAATTGGGTCACCAAAGGGGCCTGTGCCTATTATATCAAGGTATATGTGTTATGAAAACTATGGGAATTTTCGAGAATCAACCACGTCATGGTCCAAATACTGCACTCTTTCCATGCATACTAGAAGGTTAGGCGTGACCTGCACCCCCTCAGGAATGTGTGGTAGGACTATTTTTGTGTCAGGATGTCAGTGCGGGGATGGAACCATGGGCTATTTACCCTTTCTTCTCGATGGCTAGCTTGAGGATCCAACCGCCATCTATATTTTTCCCATGTCAAATTCTGGCTGGTTGGTAGTATCTTCGACTAGACCCTCCTGCTACTGCACAGACCCTGCTCTATGTGGTTGTCTCAGTGCGAGGACTTCTGTTTGTACTGTGGTGTCCCCATTTACTCTATGGGCTCCTTCGGACCTCGCAGGTCTCTATGGGTTGCCTACATATTCATCCTTTCGGCCTTGCGCGCTTTCCTTCGGATTGATGTCCATGGCAGTTGTTGTTGGGGCTCATGTTTTGTCCTCCACCGGTGTAGGGCTTGTTGGTTCTTTGTGTGGTGAGGGAATTGCATCAACATTGATGAATTCCCCCTTTTGTGTGGTTTCTAGATCGTCTTTGTTGGTTTCCTGAGGCCCTCTAACCCTGCTATGGGTTTTCGTCACTGCTTGGCTTGACACATGCATCTTTGGTGGTTCCATCGTGGGTACTGGTTGGTTTTCTCTAAATGGATTCAACTTATCTGCACTGTTCACTCATCTATTTGTGTTAAGGTCCTAACCCGGACATAGGTAGATCAATGTATTCGGATGTAATAAAGGTCAATATTAATAAGGCCTTTCAATAAAATAGAATAAGGTGGATGTAAGAAGACCTAATAGAAGCTTCCGCTTCTAGAAGGATCTTCCTCTAGATGCTTCTCTTAATAGACATATTTAGTATAAATAAGGGTTGAGGGTATGAAAACCCTAGCTTGGAGATTATTGTATCAGAGCGCTACTCGACTGGAGGTTGCCCCCTCGAAGAGGCCTATGAACATTGCTTTCTGAATCAAAGTGGTATTTCAGTTGTTGTTCTCATATTATTTATGTGTTATTGTGGAGATTATGCTGGTTATATTACTGTTATTCTGCCATTTCTAGCATTTTATTTATGTTCTGCGTATTTATTATATTTGGTATCTTGCAAGTGGTATCAGAGCACTTTCCTTGGCAGAAATTGTGGGTATTTTTTTTTTCTAGGGTAGAGACGTATTCCGACGTCTTTAAGCCATAGAGGTTTGTCGTTATGTGCATAAACCCACGGTTAAGGGATTCATACACGCAGGAAATGCAAGTGGTTCTTAAGCGCACATCTGTTAGCCACCCTTGTAACCCCTATTGGTACCCCTTCGAGTGGTAGCGCATCAGAAAACACTTGTGTACGGATCGACCTAGATTTCCTGAAGCCCTCTTTAGATAAACCTATCGACCACTAGATTGCTACAGTGTCACCGAGAACAGCACTCGGGAAGATACTCTCTAGTACCTGGGTAGTTAGGTAGTATGGCTAAGGGTATGGTCTATCCTCCTTAGTTAGTTCCCTGAGATATTGGGCCGAGTACTACTATTGGACCCCTCACATATATCAAAGAGCTATAACATAGGGCAAACCCTTGTATGTAGAACCCTTGAATACCTAACCCTTGGGAAACATAAACATAAACATAAACAAATTAAACCGGAGAGATCTATTATTGTGCATATGTGTTCGGATTTCCAAGTAAATACACATTTCTTTCTGGTTAAGAATTTGGGGATTTCAACACTGTAGCATTCTTCAGACCAAAGTATAATCCCGCAACTGTGAAAAAAAAAAAAAAGTCTGGAAATTTTTTCACCATTATTTGAGACCTATTCCACTAGATTCATCTCTTCTCCCTTATCACATTCATCCATATCATTTTTCTGCAAAAATTTCTGACCTCGCCTGCTCCCTTTTCAGTTCACCCATCCTCATGGCCCATACCCGTAGCCAAGAACTAGAGTCTCGCTTCAACACCTTGCAAGCTAGTTTCCTCGAGACCCAACAAGAAGTGCAACAACTCAGTGCTAATATTGCCTCCCATGATACATCCATCAATACCACCATAAATGCATCCATGCACTCCGCAATGGTGGAAGTCAAACACGAACTGACCACCCATCTTGAATCTGTCTTTGCATCACTCTACACCAAACTAAAGATCCCTACCGATGACCCTTTTAATGACACATAGACAAAGACTGAAGGTGAAACTTCTTCCCAGTTCCATACCTTTCAACCCCATCACTTTCAACGGGACATACGCCTTCCGCGGGTGGATGTAACCAAATTTGATGGCTCGGACCGCACTGGTTGGGTCACTCAAATGGAACATTATTTCTCTCTCTACAACATTACAGATGACTTGGCCAAACTCCGGTATGGTGTTCTCCATCTAGACCAAGAATGCTGGCAATGGTGGCAATGGAGAAAAACTTCCCGTCAAGGGTATATTGCTTGGACCCAATTTGTGACTGAGCTTTATGAATGTTTTGACACTGACACCAACCATTTGGGTCGTTTGAAAAAATTGAAGCAATTAGGAACAATAGAAGACTTCATAGCTGCATTTGATCGCCTGGCTTTTCGAATAGAGGGCACGACTAATGCTTTCTTTCGAGAGTGTCTTATCAGTGGCCTCAAGGAGGATATTCGAGCCCATGTCCTCATGGCTCAATCTACGAATTGGGTGGAGGCTACTAAAAAAGATAAAGAAGCACAACAAATTGTTTCCTCTCAAAACCGTAAGCCTTCCTTTATCCCTCACCCTAAACCAGTAAACCCCACTACTCCCTCCACCCCATTAAAGATCCAAAAATTGACCAGGGATGAAATGGCTGAATACTAACTCAAAGGCCACTGTTATAATTGTGATGAAAAATATTTCTCGGGCCACAAATGTAAGGAGAAAAATCTTTTTATGGCCATCTCTAAGGATATTCCAGAAGAGGATGTTGACACTCCCCTTGTGCCCAAGTCACCAGAAATCACTGACATAAACCCTCCCTCCGACCCTCCGGAAGTGGAACTGATCATTTCCCTCAATGCTCTCACTGGCTTCTCTGCCCCCCAAACCCTCAAGTTAATCGGTTACATCAAGCACCGAAAGGTCATCATTCTGGTTGATAGTGGCAGCACCCACAATTTTATTCACCGCTGCATTGCCCTAGAAACCCATTGCTACATCCATGATGTCAACAATTTCCAAATCATGATTGCCAATGGTGGTTCTATGAAATGTGGTGGGTTCTGTGAAAATGTGCATCTCCAAATCGGTGACTACCACCTAAAATCCCATATGTTAGCTATTGACATGGGTGGTTGCGAAATTGTGTTGGGTGCAGACTGGCTAAGGACTTTGGGTCCCATTCTCATGGATTTTCAGAACTTAACCATGTAATTCGACCAAGGAGGCCACCAATATAAATTCCAAGTCATCACTACTGGTTCACCTGAGGTCATCAGTTCTCATCTCATGGAAAAACTGCTCAAAAAAGGTCATTTTGGTGTCATTGCCCAAATCCATGCCATACAGGCCACAGAGACACCCCCAGTGCCCCCAGACCTCTAAGCCCTCCTTTATAAACATCAAACGGTATTTTCCACTCCCCAAGGACTCCCTCCTTCCCGCGGTGTTCATGATCATTCCAATCCCCTTGTCCCAGAAAGCCTTCCCCCCAATATTCGTCCATATCTCCACCTCTTTGCACAAAAAAATGAAATTGAGAAAATGGTCCAGGAACTCCTTACTGTAGGTGTCATCTGTCCTAGTACAAGCCCTTGCTCATCTCCGGTCTTCATGGTACTGAAGAAAGAAGGTTCTTGGAGAATGTGTCCTGACTTCCGTGCTCTCAACAAACTGACCATCAAAGACAAATTTCCCATTCCTGTCATTGATGACCTCTTGGATGAATTGAGTGGCACCCAATTCTTTACCAAACTTGATCTTCACTTGGGCTATCACCAGATACGTATGAAAGAGGATAACATCCCCAAGACCACCTTTCACACTCATGAGGGCCACTATGAGTTTTTGGTCACTTCCTTTGGCTTGTGTAACGCCCCCTCCACCTTCCAGAGCCTCATGAACCATGTCTTCCATCCTTTTCTCTGTCATTTTGTCTTAGTTTTCTTTGATGATATCCTCATCTATAGAAAAACCTGGTCAGACCATCTTACTCATGTGGATCAAGTTCTCCACCTACTCTCTCAGCACCAACTTTTCCTGAAACAGTCCAAATGTGCTTTTGGTGCCTCAAAAGTAGAATACTTGGGTCATCTGGTGGGAAAGGATGGCGTCAGGGTGGACCCAAAAAAGATTGAAGCTATGCAAGACTGGATGCACCCAAAGACTCTCAAAATCTTGTGTGAATTTTTGGGCCTAACAGGGTATTATCGCAAGTTTGTTAAGAACTATGGAAAGATTGCAACACCTCTCACGGCTCTCCTAAAAAAGAACTCTTTCACTTGGACTCCAGTAGCTGCTCAAGATTTTCAAACCTTGAAGACAACCATGTGCACCACTCCAGTTCTGGCCCTTCTCGATTTCACAAAGGCCTTTGTGTTGGAATGTGATGCCTTAGGGAAAGGAAGCGGTGTTGTCCTTATGCAAGAGGGTTGACCTTTGACCTTCACCAACAAGCAACTGTCTGAAAGGAATCTGGGTAAACCCATTTATGAAAAAGAAATGTTGGTGATTCTGCATGCTGTTGAGCTGTGGCATCCTTATCTCTTGGGGCAATGCTTCCAAATTAAGACTGACCATCAAAGCCTCAAGTACTTTCTGGAACAATGCATTTCCTCCCAGGAGCAACAAAAATGGGTGACTAAGCTCTTTGGATATGATTATGAGATCATTTACAAGAAGGGCAAAGACAATGTTGTGGCGGATGCACTGTCTTAGAAATATGAAAATGAAGGATCCCTTTTTTCTCTTTCCTTCATTGTACCTGATTGGATCCAAGCTGTGCGCTAGGAATGGCTTCAATATCCTAAAAGTTCGCATCTGATCTAGCAACTGCAGAACAAGGCTCTGACTCCCCCAGGGTACTTTTAGCTCCAGGATGAGCTTTGATACAAAGGCCGCTTGTATTTAAGTAAACAATCCAAGCTCAAATCCAAGGTACTTTCTGAGCTTCATGCTACACCCACTGTGGGAACTCAGGGTTCACAAAAACTTATGACCGGGTCAAACGTTCCTTTTTCTAGGATGGTGTGAAACAGGACATCCGTAAGTTTGTCACTGAATGTGAGGTGTGTCAATGCCACAAGGGAGAAATATTCAAATCTCTGAGCACCCTCCAACCGCTTCCGATTCCCCCTGCTATTTGGAAGGATATATCTATGGACTTTATTACAGGCTTACCCAAATTGGGGAATAAATTAGTCATAATGGTGGTGGTGGATCGCCTTTCCAAGTATGCTCATTTTTGTGCTCTTCACCACCCTTTTACTGCATCCACGGTGGCTCAAATTTTCATGGATCAGGTCTTCAAGCTTCATGACATGCCGCACTCTATTGTTTCTGATTGTGACCCAACTTTCACAAGCAATTTTTGGCAAGAACTGTTTAAGCTACAAGGCACACAATTGAATCTCAGCTCAGCTTATCATCCCCAGACGGATGGTCAAATGGAAGTTGTCAACAAGTGTTTGGAAACATATCTGAGGTGCTTTGCCTCTAAAAAACAACACCAGTGGGATCAATGGTTACCCCTAGCCGAATGGTGGTACAACACTACATACCATACAACCACTCACATGACTCCTTTTGAAGCGATATATGGATAGAAGCCACCTTCAGTTCTCTCATACTTACCGGGTACCTCGAAGGACCAGGTGGTTGACCAAACACTTACAGTCCGAGATGATATCCTTTGTACCCTTAAAGAGAACTTGGTCATGGCACATAATCGAATGAAGCAGCAAGTAGATCAAGGTTGCTTCGAACATCAATTTGTAGAAGGGGATCAGGTGTTTCTGAGACTACAACCATATAAGCAAACTTCCCTCAAGGCCGAGCATTGTCAGAAGCTAGCACCCAAATTTTATGGCCCTTACACAGTTCTCAAGCATGTGGGAAAAGTTGCATATCAGTTAGCTCTGCCCAGTCATTCGAAGCTACATCCTGTTTTTCATGTTTCATGCTTGAAGAAGGTGATTGGAACTAGGTGCAAAATTCAAACCAACCTTCCAGAGTTAGCTGAAGAAGGATCCATTTGGCTACAGCCGGAAGTAGTTTTGGACCAGTGTGAGTGTCGCTTGTGTCAAAGAACCATCAAGGAAGTGCTAGTACAGTGGAAAGATATGACTCCAGCAGATGCCACTTGGGAACTAGCTACCATTTTGCAGTAGTTTCCACATCTCAAGCCTTGAGGACAAGGCTGTTTTTAAGGGGGTGGACATGTTAAGGTCCTAACCCGCACATAGGTAGATCAATGTATTCATATGTAATAAAGTTCAATATTAATAAGGCCTTTCAATAAAATAGAATAAGGTGTATGTAAGAAGACCTAATAGAAGCTTCTGCTTCTAGAAGGATCTTCCTCTAGATGATTCTCTTACTAGACATATTTAGTATAAATAAGGGTTGAGGGTATGAAAACCCTAGCTTGGATATTATTGTATCAGAGCACTGCTCGACTGGAGGTTGCCCCCTCGAAGAGGCCTGTGAACATTTCTTTCTGAATCAAAGTGGTATTTCAGTTGTTGTTCTCATATTATTTCTATGTTATTGTGGAGATTATGCTGGTTATATTACTGTTATTATGCCATTTCTAGCATTTTATTTCTGTTCTACGTATTTATTATATTTGGTATCTTGCATTTTTCCTTTGCTCTGTGTGCTCTCTATATCTGCAAGTTCGCAATTTCACAATAACTTTTATTTTTCCTGCATTCCCCTTTATATTGATCATGTCATCAATGTTATGAAGCTTCTCATAGAAGCTTCCCTAGTTGCGATTAGTGCGATAAAGATATTTTCATACGTTCCATTAAATTTCATAAATGCCGCCAGTTGGCGCCTTTTTCCGTAACCGTCATTTTTCATATTTCCAATTTTTCTATCTGTAACCGTCATTTTATATATATATATATATATATA
>JASDQU010100137.1:402143-436212 GCA_032191745.1 Picea mariana | reverse complement strand
TATATATATATATATATATATATATATATATATTAATACACTATGTACCTGTTTTAAGTGCTAGGAGGTCGACTATCCTTGTACAATTTCAGTCGACTCCCATTGATCATTCCTTTCATCTTTCCTCCTGTGAGATCCTTTAGCTATACAACTCCCTCATCTGTGACAATATTTACTTCATAGGGCCCTAGCCAATGCATTCTGAACTTACCAGGATGTTGCAAAAATGTACTTTCATAGAGCAAGACTAGGTCTCCTTCCTTGAAATCTTCCTCTTGATATGTCTATCATGCCAAGCTTTGTCTCTTGGTTTTTGTACTTCCTGATGAAATCCTTCTATAATCCTATCTTCTTCCATCTCCATTAGTTGATTCAACCTTTCCTTCATTGCACCTCTTTCTGTCATGTTGATGATTACTACTACGCTTAGACTGGGTACCATAAATTCTAATGGTACTATTACTTCCTGCCCATACACTAACCTAAATGGTGTTTGTCCTGTTAGTTTTTTCATGTAGTCCTGTATGCCCATAATACTGCTGGTATATTCAAATCCAAATCATCCCTAGTGACATTGCAGATCTTTGTTAGATCATTCTCCAAGATCTTATTGAAGGCTTCCACTATTCCATTTGCTTGAGGATGGTATGGTGTACCATTTTGATGATAAACTTCAAATTTCTCAGTCATAGCATTGATAGTACTGTTGATAAAGTGAGTTCCTTGGTCACTTATCAATATCCTTGGATAGCCAAATCTAGTGATCACTTGCTCAAACAAGAAGTGTGTTTTTGTTTTTGCGCTGCAGCCTTTGACTGGTGTTGCTTCTTCCCATCTTGTTAAGTATTCTGTTGCAGCAATGATATACTTTTCTCTTGACCTCTTTGTTGGTGGCTTAATTGGTCCCACAAAGTCTATTGCCCATTTTTCAAATACTTGCAACGTTACTTGTGGTCTTAGGGGAATCTCATCCCTTCTATTAGGTTTTCCAACCCTCTCACAAACATCACATCTCTGGAAATAGTCCATAAAATCTTTATGAATTGTTGGCCACCATAGGCCTGCATGAAATACCTTATGCACGATAGATTTTCCTGCATAATGTCATCCAACTATTCCCTCATGAGATTCTACCAAAATACTAGGCCTTTCATGCTCTAGTATGCATCTTCTCAAAATGTTGTCGATGCCCATCTTGTATAAGTGTCCTGCAATCAGTTGATAGTTTGCATCTCTGACTACTAGATTTTTCTTCTGCATGGTGTTAAACTCTTGTGGCACTATCCATGTACTCAAGTATTCAATGATGTCAGTAAAATATTCATCAACTACTTGTATTGAAAATAACAATGCATCAAGGAAGTTGTCTTCCAAGTTGGTAGGTTCTTTTCCATTGGTTACCCTTGACAGGTGATCAGGTCCTCCATTTAGCTTCCCTAGTTTGACTATCACTTCAAAATAAAATTCATGAAATAACAGTAGCCATCTACAAATCCTCCCCCCAAAAACTGTCTTGTTGACTAGGTATTTGAGGGTTGAATGATTTGTGAACATATTAAAGTGTTTTCCCAGTAAGTAATGTATGAAATTCTGAAGTGCATATACCATAGCTAGGCCTTCTCTTTCTGTAGTAATGTAGTTCTTCTCTGATTATGACAATTTTATTCTTACAATTACTATAGGATGGTCCAAATCCCCTTCTCCTAGATGTGATAGAATAGCTCCAAGTGCTATGGCTGATGCATCTACATGAACATGAAATGTATTTTACCAATCTAGGAATACTAAGATGGGTGTTGTGACCATTTTGTCTTTCAGGGTGTCCAACCCTTGCTAATAGTCCGCATTCCACTGGAATATGATATATTTTTTGAGCATTTTCTTCATCGGCACAATGATCTATGCATACCCTTTTATGAATTTTATGTAATAAATTGTATGTCCCAATGTGGCTCTCAACTGTCACACTGATTTGGGTGGTGGAAAATTCATAATTACTATAATCTTTGTAGGATCCACTAGTAGACCATATGACCCAATAAAATTCCAAAAGGTGTCCCAAATAAGTATTTCTTAATGTTCATGGATATCTGGCATTTCCTACATATTTCCAACATTAGCCTTAACACCTTTACATGATCTTTCAGCAGAATGTAGACTGTCCAATCATCCAGGTACACTTCTAAAAAATGATGGATGATTTCTTTGAATGTAGATATGAATAGTCTTGAGAATATTATTGGTGCATTCTTTAGTACAAAAGTCTTAACTCTATATTGATAGGATCCCCATTCCATATCAAAGGTAGTCTTGTACCCATATTTTGGAGATATTTTTATTTGGTGGTAGCCTGAGAATCCATTTATAAATGAATATGCTTCTTGACCTCATACATTCTTTAGTACATCATCTGTGAAAGAGGTAGGGAAAGGATCATGTAGGAATGCATCGTTCAGTTTTCTCAAGTCTACACAAATCCCTATCCCCCCATGTTTCTTATCTTGAACTACCATAGGGATTATCCATTCTTATTCTTCTATTGGTTCTATGATCCTTGCTTCCAACATTCTATCAATTTCTGCTCTTACCTTTTGCTTATATATTGGGTTTAGTCTATAGGTTCTCTGTCTGACAAGTATTGCCTCAGGTTTGAGAGGTATCTTCATCTCCCCTATCTCTCTAGATATACCTTTCATTTTGGTGAAGTTCATTGGGAATAAGTCACTATACTCATGCAATAACTTTGTTATCCTCTCCATTATTTGTTTGTCCCAATAGTCTCCAATGTTGGCCATCTTGGGATTATCAGTTGTCCCAATGTTGAATTTCTTCACCTTGATTGGCGCAGCAAAAAATTTTGATTCCACAGATGGAACTTCCACCTCTCTTTCACCTTCAACTTCTGTAATATGAATATTGCATGGGTCATCTTCATCTAGTGCTTCTTCCTGCACATGGTAGCATGACAATAGTTCTTTGACCATCTGTATGTTCTATTGTTGATACTCTGTCATGCATTCAACCTCTGTTTCATAAAAAAATATTACCCCTATTATCTGTTTGAGTGCTAAATCCATGTTTCAGTTCTCATGTTCAAATGAGAAAGTGACTATAAAAGTTTTCTATAATTCTATCCATTTTGTAGTGCTTCTGTGCAGTTCCTAGTCTACATACCAGTTTGCTGGAATTCCTTCCAATGTGTGGATGAAATGATGAGGCCATTCCTCTGGTGGTGTCATCCTACATAATTTTATGAACTTCTCCAAGTGTTCTTTTGGTGTCCCCTATCCATCATATCTTCGCATCTCATTTCTTCCTTGCTACATGCCAAATCTAATACGTAGTAGTCGCTTACATTGGTATAGATCCTTAACTATTTCTTTGTTCGCACCCCATCATATTGCAGGTGTTTCCTTGAGTGCAATGTCTAGGGATAAGAGACTCTGATTCTCTAACACTTCATCTTCGTATCTTGTTATGAATTCTTCTACATCATTCACCCCATGAAAAATGGGAGGTTCTCTTATCTCTGTACCCACCCATCTTACTGCGCGATCTATTCTTGCACAACTTCTTTTGGATACTTCATGTAATATTTGATGCCAATTTTCCAACCTTGTATCTGAGTTAGAAGCACATGATGTGATGCTCCTCCAGCTGAGTACTCCATCTGCATTTGGGTTGACATAATATTCTTCACGAGTGATGGTTCTGAATAACTGGTTGATTTCCTCTAGATTTAAGCAAGTGGGTTCTACAAACCTTACCCCTTTGAATAGATCTAATGGTGCAATGACAATGTATTCTCCTCATTCAAATTACATATTCCTTGTATTCAAGTTGATTATGGCATGGTTATCAAATTCCCAATCCATCCAAAGAAATGTTGGATAGGGTGTTGTGCCATCCACTATTTCTATTACTTCAAAGTCTGCCTTAGTGCGCACTCCATCCAGATCTACCATCACACCGTTAAGGCTTCCGATTGGTATAACTCTATGTTAGTTTTCTAGCTTCAATTGGATAGGTGAATAGCCTAATGTGAGTTCTCCCATACACTGCCATGTTTTCTTGGGTAACACGTTTACCGCAGAGCCTAAATCTAGTATGATGTTCCCCATATTGAAATCTCTATTGTTAGCATTCAGTCTAAATTCCCTGCTTGTTCTCCTTCATGTATGTAGGTGATTGATTGTTTTCTACTGTAACTTCCTCTCTACCTCTATGTTACATATTTGAAACATATTTTTCAAAATTTAACATAATATTGGTCATTCAGTAGATTAACACATGATTACAGAAAAGTCTTTATGGTACTTACTTTCTCTACATCTTGTGTTTCATTGGTGTGGTCCATTGARGAGGAAATTTAGTACATTGGTACGTTTTGAGTGTGTTTCATGGTTGATTTATATGCAACATATTTCTTGAGGAACTCCTGTCTTTCCTCCTTGAATATTTATTTTTCTTTCCCCGCATTGAACTGTTTCGTTGGCTCAATATTCCTGTTCACCCATTGGTGTTGCACTGGCTCCTTTCTTACTGTGTCAGCTCTTTTCTTAGCTCCTCCATGTGTAGCTATGTTGATATTTATTCCATCATCCCTCAATTCTATAGACATCCACTGGACATTCTGATTGTTATGTTTCCATTTTTCTTGAATCTTCCCTAAAAGTGTTGGGCATTCCTCTGTATCATGGTCTGTTGTGCGACAATACATTCATGTCGCAGGTGGAAGTGGACATTCCCTTGCATAATGTCCTGATTGTTGGTAGTTATGGCATACTACTAGACCTCTATCTCTTCCAAATCCTCCTCTACCTCATCCTCCACCTTGATCTCCTCGTGGTGCATTATATTGAGGCACCCAGTTATACTGCGTGGGGTTGTACTGTGGTTACACGTTATTATACTGAGGTTGCATAGTGTTGTACTGCTACTGCACAATGTTGTATGGAGGTGGTACCTAGTTAAAATGAGGTGCATCATTCCCTTTCATAATTTCTTCCTGCACCCTGTAGGTGTCTAACGTTATTTGTTGCATCAAGTCCATTGTCATATAATATTTGTCATCATGACCCACTAATTTGCAAAAGTTGCAATATGAACTCTTGGGTACTGTCTGATACTTATGCATCATTGGAAAATAATATGAATCATGTCCATGTGTTTTACATATCTTGCAGCATGGTCCTCCTGTTGGAAAAGGGTTTGGTAGCCCTGTTTCCATGTACTGCATGAAAGTTGGGCACTCATTCTTGTGGTTTCCTTTCGTCCTGCATGTGGTACACCAAACAAATTCTCTTTTCTCTTTTCCCCTATTATGGTTTAGTTGAAATGTGAGGTTCTTCAAATCCTCCTTTAACTCTTATATTGTTGGATCTCTCTTCTGATATTGGTTCTCTTCGTGTTGTATGAATGCTTGTAGAGCCTCTACCTGCGTTTAAAACATCTGCTGCCTCAAAGGGTATTTCAAGTGTGGTAGTAGTGAATTCACAAAGAGATGTCTATGTTGCATATCCATCATGACATACTTCAATTTTCCCTTCAATCGTTTGAACCTATGATCAATATTCCAAATAGACTCTCCTGGTTTCTGTCTGATCTCAATCATCTCATTCATATACTGATCTTTTGAAATTCATTTATCATTAGCTTCTTCACATCTACAATCGTCCTTCTTGTTCCTGGTGGAATGTTTATAGCTAAGCTCATGTACCAGTCTAGTGTGCAGTATCTTAGTGTGATAGCTAGTTGTGCAAGTTTTGTATCCTCATCTTTGATCTACTTTGCTTCCCAAATCTTCTCAGAGAAAACAAGTGCTTTTTAGGATCCTCTTATGCTTCTCCCTTGAATTCAGGTAACCTGATGGTGGGATCATATCCTTCCATTTTGAACGGTGATGAACTACGACCTCAAAGAAGTGTATATACTTGACTAATACTTCCTAAACTGGCTCCTTAGTCACTTCTCCTTGGTTGGGTGCACTTCCTGCTATCTTTCTTCCACTAAATTTTGGTTTTCTAAACGGTGGTGTTCTTTCTGGTGTATTAGTCACACATGGGTTTATGGGTTCCACACTGACACTAACATGGATAAGATTTATTCCTTTTGTTCCCACCCTTGGACCTCTCATATTCCTTTCATACATTGTGCATGGGATTTCCTTAATCTTCTCAACAACCCAAAGATCCTCTACCTCTTCTTCATCACTTTCCAATCCCTCTCTCTCTGCTATAGATTTCTTCTTATTATTCAACTTATATTGGTAGGGTACTCCACTGCGCATTTTTCCAGCCGTTTCCATGATCTACTTGGTATTATCTTCCTCCATCATGATTGGGTCTAAGGAATCCTCCTTCTTTCCTTTATCCATCTCTTCCTCCATTTCTCTAGCTCTTGTCAGTGCTTCCCCCCTTCCCCCATGTACACAGGGAAGTTTATTTATCTGATGCCATAGTCATCACACCTTTGTTATACAGTAAGATCTTGATGGAAGTATACGTCGATCTGATATACCTATGTCTTGGTCCCTTCATGAAATATTGGTCTACTATTCTTTAAGACTTTGTAGTATCTACTGCAAATTCTGTGATAAATCCTTCAACAATACTGTCTAGCCAGAAGTCTACTGCGTGCGTGAATTTATTGTTAAATTTTTGTAACTGTACGATATCCATAGGATTCCACTCGATATGTCTTATTCTATTTGTATGTTTTTTGTCTTTCAACCTCAATAGCCACTCTTGCAACACATGCAGGAAATCACAGAAAAATACTTCATGCAAGTCACTAAAAACGTACTTGTCTAGATATTTGCACAGTGTTATTTTAGTGTTTCTGTTGTCTTTTTGCACAAACTCCAGCTCCTTGGTTTGCAACCAGCTTTCAATCTCTTCCTTCATTGGATTCCATGGTCTGAACATTCCCTTCTATATGTTCATTTTATGTGTGATTCTTTCACGAATCCCACTCACTCGATCCCATGCATTTCCAACCGGAAAAAAAACCATTTTTTGGTTACTACTCTCTCTTCCTACTTCTTGGGCTGACCCAGGTTCAAATCTAACAATCTTCCAAAAAATCCCTCTAAAACTATTGGCCCTCTTGGTAAACTAGAAGGCATCACAACACATAGAGTGTACTATGCAGTCTCACCCGATATAGTTCTATGGGTGTCTGCAATGCTCAGATGCTTGAAGTCTAGGAAAGAGTGGGGATATGGGATTATATTTCATCTTATTAGGCCTTGATCTGGCTTCTCTTTATGTTATTCTTAATATTGATTCATATGTTAAATATATGCATGCATTCTACCAGATCTAACATATAACAGATCTCACAGAGTTATCCATTCATCCATCATAGTCTAACTACTTGCAGAAGGGAAACATGCAATCAATCACATAAAATAACACATATATTACCGTGGTTGACCCCCTCCTAGGATACGTCTACAAATATATGGCTCTTAGGCTCTTTTATTATGGTTTTGTAATACATGGTGCCGCACGCACTACAATTCTAATCATACAATCACAACAGATTCCACAATCCTTGTGGGGATGACTAGATCGCACCAGGATCCTCAGCCTACGATCTAACCCTTGGGATCTAGTGGATTGAATCTCCTACAACTCAACAACTTACAAAATTGGTATTATATCTTACAATAGTTTCCTTCATCGAGTATTACAAAACTGAGTAAACAACAATAACATCCAAAACCTAACTGACCAATACTGAAACCTCAAACTAGACTTCCTAGGTCTTTATTTATACTAATTCTCAACTCATCAGTTGGTACAATCTCTTACAAAAACCCTAACCCTAATGAGGTTAGGTTTATTGTATGCGCACCTTGCATGATCTCCTCTTTTGCATGCATCTTTTCCTCTCACGTGCTACTTTTCTTGCCAACTGTATTTTTCTTTATTAATCTCTACCTTCCAAAAATGGATTTTCCTCAAAATTGGCCTGCACCCAACACCTATATATAGTTCAGAGTGGTACACATATATTTTATTTTTTTTGAAATATGGACAATTTCCCATTAGCATGACTCCAAAGGAAAAAAGGGATTTAAATATGAAGTCAAATAAGTATGTCTTTATTATTGAAATATGATTAAGAAGGAATTATGATGGAATGTTATTGAGATGTGTTTACGAACAAAGAGCTCAAGAACTAATGCAAAAATTTCATAAAGAAATATCTCAAGGAAATTTTCACCTACTTCCACAGTGCATAAAATAATAAGAGTTGGATATTATTGGCCATAAATATTCGAGGATTTATATGTGATGGTGAGAAAATGCATCCCCTCTCAACAATTTTCAGGAAAGGTGAAACAATTTGCAATTCATTTGCAACCCATATCAATAGAACAACCATTCACATAATGGGGACTGGATGTCATTGGGACAATAAATACAAAATCAAGCAAGGGTCATGTATATATTCTTACTGCTATGGACTATTTTACGAAATGGCAGGAAGCAATGACATTGAAAAAGTCTGACTTTGAAGAATTGATTAAATTTCTCAAGTATAATATATTATCAAGATTTGGTGTTCGAGAGAAATTCATTATAGACAACTACTCAATTTTCATTGGATCAAAGTTCACAAAATTTTGTGGAGAATATAGTATTGTGATGGGACAATCATCGAATTATTATCCACAAGGGAATGGCCTTGTTGAATCTACAAATAAGACATTGATTCAAATCCTAAAGAAAAATATCGATCGAAATCAGAAGAATTGACATTTGAAATTGATATATGCTTTTTGGGCAAGAAAAATGACTATGAAAGATAGAACTAGGATGTCCCCTTATATGTTGTTTTACGAAAAGGAAGGAAAAATGAAAATCATCCTTGAATTGAATGCCTTGGCTTATGCAGTCAACATGGAAGACACTGAAGATACCCCCCCTTTGCAAAATAGATTGAATCAATTATTGAAATTAGAAGAAGAAAGAAGTGAGGTCTTGCATAAAATATCACAAAGGTAGAAAAATGTTAAGAAATACTTTGATCAAAGTGCAACAATCAAGAAAATTTCAAAAGTTTGAATTGGTGTTACTTGGAACAAAGCAAAGGAAAAGTCGTCAATGAATATGAAATTTGAGGGACTCTAGATTGGGCCTTACCTCATTGAGAAAATTCTTGGTTTTAATTCATATATGCTTAAATATATAAAGGGAAAGATGTTGATGTTTCCTGTCAACGGGCAACATCCGAAAAGTTTCTTTGCCAAAACAAATTACCTTCTCTCTATACATATCTTTTTCATTTTATTTTGTACATCTTCACTGTCTCAACTCCATTTCCCAAAGGATAAAACATCTGGTGATAAGATTATGGATTCTTGATAACCCTCAGGGGGTTATCATCCCACAGTTGGAGCTAGTTTTTGAATGCCTTTTGTGCTTCCCATTTATTTCTATTTTTCCTATTTATTTTCTTAACTTTTCTATTCCCCTTCTATATTTTCCCTTCCCCAATATATCATATTCCCCTCTTTTTCCCTTTATTCATTGTAATAATATTACCATACCTAGTAGTTTTCACTATGTTTTTAGACTTTCAGACATGTGCACTTTCGAACTCATTTTATCCTTTCTTTACCTCTATATCAATTTACCCAACACTTAGTCATTTTGTCATCGTATATTTTCAAACTTTAGGACTCATAGACCTACATGTTACACTTCCACTCATCCATTAGTCCGCTTGAAATATCCCAATAATTAATAAATTTTTCCATTCATATCTTCGTACTTGCAGAACTTTGGACTCGCAGACCTGCCTTTCCTTTTTTATTGTTCACTTAGACTCTCGGTCATTACGTGTCCCTTCCTTCACATCTCCCGAGGTCACATTTAATGATATATTTATGGATTTAACTACTAAATTCATTTCTAATGTGGCCAATAATTAATAACATTTATTTCAAGATTAGTCACATTTATTTTGAGAAAATTCCTCCATCGAAAGTAATTCTAACCTAAAACCATTTTAATTTGCTAAGTAATAATACAAGAAAAGTTGGCTGGCTCCACGAAATCAATCATGAGAAAACAACATTTTTATGGAGATACCTTCAACCTCTTCGCTAGAGAATATCATAATTATCATTGGTCCCAATCATACTGGTATTATTTGAGTCTACCTGGTAAATAAAATAACAAGGTGTGGAATTTAGGGATAATTATTGCGGGTTGTGTTCCAAAAGTTTTTGAATGCAAGGATATTTTCTCCTATTGCATCGACAAGTTTTTCTAGAACATAAGGGTCATTGAGTTGCAGATCAGTTCTCCAATCTCCTTGGCACCTTTGATATTCAAGGATATTTGGAAATTACTAGAGTCAAACAAGGTTTACAAATAGGAGGAAGCTAGAAACTTTCTAAAGAGAAAAAACAATGGAATCTAACTTCTCCAAGAATATTCGCATGAACCTCCATCAATGATAGAATATATATCTAGAATTCAAGTAAGTTATTTTAAGAATCCTATAAATAATTTTCTTGTTTATTTACTCAAATTGATGGTCAAGATTCTACGGAAACCATTCCTCGATTGGCATTATATATACTTCATTTTACAGTCTATGAAAACACAATCTTCGACTGGGTGAAGATTATTTCAAATGAAATCACTGCACAATTGACAAATTTAAAAAATGAGAAGAAGTTTTATATGTCATCTTATTTGTTATTTTCTATCACATATTTCCATACTTTTGAGGGTTTAAATGTTTCCAGAAGGGTTATAGTAAAGGTGGACCCCATGACTATGTGGTATCAAGCTTTATGGAGGTAGAGGGTCAGCCATCATTTCTATGAAGTGTACAATAATTTTTTGTCTATGTTCAAGAAATTGGCATTTGGCGAAGACACTTCTCGACTCTCATTGAAAGCATCAACGTTTCTAAAATGAAAGGGAATTATGGAAAAAATGGAGGACTACAATATCATCACAATTTTCTTCTCTAACAAAAAACTCATTTTTCTACCATATTTTATATTTGATAAGTTGTTCATTATTGAAATAGATAGACAATATAAATTTTAGTTCCACACATTCTCTAAGAAAGAGAAGAAACAATTCATAGCTCTTCCATGGAAAGTCAGTGAAATTATTCTTAGAGCAATTTCCAAAATTGATGCGTACGCTACCTTTTTCAGTCATTCCAATTTGAGATATGCTAAATAAATCAAGGGTTTTGACCCAGATCATCTCTTCTACAATAATTTGGTTTCAGTTGGACTTAGTCCTGCACTTATAAATTCAACTATAAGAAGAGAAGAGGAGAGGGATATCCATAACCATGATAATCAAGAAGTTGACATAGACTCTGTTGTTTTAGAAGCTGTCATAAGTACCATGGAGCATTGTTGGGTGTAGGCCTATTTTGAGAAGGAAGTCTATTTTGGATGCATGACTATTTTTGGAGAAGGATCTATTTTGGGGAAACACCTAACTTTGGAAAGGAAGACCTAATTTTGGAGCACAAGCAACAGGTGGCAAGAAAGCAACATGTAGAAAAAGAAGGAAAAGAAGCATGCAAGAAGAAAAGTAATGTGGCGCATAGGAAGGAAATCCTAACCATGATAGGGTTAGGGTTTTTGATCAGCATTGTAACAAATATAATCCATAAAATAGTATAAATAAGGACATAGGAGGTCTAGGAAAGAGAGTAGAGTTAGTAGAAGAAAAAAGAGGTGATTATTGTGAGTTTGTGGTTCATGGATTGTAATAAGTCTTGTAGAAGAGATGAATAAGATAGTGTTGAGGGTTAGGTCACCGACTATGGATCTTGGTGTGATCTAGACCACCTCAGAGAGGGTTCTTACCCTCATCTTGATTGTATTACTGAATATGTAATGCACAACGCAATATTTTTCAATAGATTAAATAAAAGAGAAGATAAGACAAATCGTTGTTGACGTAGCCCTAGGAGGGGGTGAGCCATGATAAACTTTGTGTTATGTGTGATTGTTAATGAATGGTTACTTTTTGTTGATCATTAGATTATGAATGAATGGTTAAAATAGAAATATCAACATGCATGCAGAGGTTTAAGATGAATAAATCAAATAAGTACTTGAATAATTAACAAGGATAATGCATAAGGAAGAAACAACACAATCACAGATCCTCACTCATTCCTATAATGAAAGCACTTGATTATTGCAGTCACCCATAAAAGATATTTCAGGTGAGACTGTGTTGTGCACCCTGTGCGCAACATTTCCTTCTGTTTTACCAGGAGGGCCAATAGTTTTTTAGGGTTTTGTTGGAAACATGTTGAGATCCAAATATGGGTCAACCCAACAAGAAGAGGAAGAGAAAAACCAACAAATGGTTATGTTGCCGGATGGAACGACACAGGATTGAGTGGATGCGATCCGTGGATGAAATGCATAGAGAATGGAAGTATAGAAGGGAATGTTCAGGCCATGGAATCAAATGAAGGCAAAGAATGAAATATGGTTGAAAACAAAGGAAATTGAGTTTGTGCAGAAGGAAAATAGAAACCCTAATTTAACACCACACAAATATTTCTAAAACTACGTGTTTAATGACTTGCATGAGCTTATTTTATGTGATTTCCCACATTTGTTGTAGGAGTGGTTATTAAGGTTAAAATAAAATCACCCTATGAACCAAATCAGACAGTTGGAGTGGAGTCATGTGGAAATCGTGCAGTTACAACAAGTTAATAACAAATTTATGTGCATAGTATATTTTTGGTTAGATAGTGATGTTGCATTGTTTATCACCGAATTTGTAGTAGATAACTGTTGTAGGAAAATTCTCCCATGGAAATGTGAATATCCTCTTGGATTCTAGACCCCTACTACCAATACAAAAAGATGATAACATTGGACACTAACATTCCTTTAAATGAAGTTAAACTAGTCAAAAGGAAAAGAGGAAGAAATTATGATGTACCTTTTTTATGAATCTTGTCCTTGCTTAATCTAGGTTGAAATTGATCTTCAAGCTCCTTAATGAGATCTGCAATCCAATAGACAACAAAGACAACACATACTTCCTAATCTACCAAGATTATTTTAAACTAAATTTATCAACAAAGGACAAGTATATGCAACCATACACAAACTTGAAGGAAATAGGCCAATCATATATTAATGATAACATTACAAGGCACTTACAATATGTAGATGTAGTTGAAGAAACCTCCATAAGTATTCCTTGGCCAACCCCTTTCTCGAAATATCCACAATCGGAACGATAATACATTTTGCTGATATTCTCCTCTTTTTCACCATGAGAAATGCCTCCTTTTATAGGCTTTGAGAGGCTTAACCACCTTAGTCATATTTGGAATAAGTTGAGGATATGACTCCATCAGTTGTGGCATCTCCCTTAGATGCAGCCTAAATATTGGATTCAAGCCAAATCAACTCAGATCATCTCTAGTTTTATTTATAGATAAAGGGTATTTCTTCCCATGATTCTCTCAACCAATTAATGCTCCCTCAAAACTGGCAACAGAGTGCTGCAACTCTCCTTCCTAGATGGACAGGGAGTGCTAGCACTTCTTTCATATGAGCAGGGGAGTGCTAATCTTCCCAAAGTTCGTTAAGATGACCATTTCTCAAGGAAAAACATTTTTCTTAGCTTGTCAAATGATGTGGTTTCCCCTTCCAACATTTCTTAGAGAATGTATCAAGTGTTTTCATGGTGTCGTTCGCAATGCGACATATGTAGAACAAAAATGCAACATTTATGAAACTTGTGACAAAAGTGTGACACTTGCAACACTTGCAACAATGAGAATGTGACATTGTTGAAGTGAGGAATTTTGACATGTAGCATATTACCCTCGAAAGTGTGAATTCAGAAGACGAAAGTTGATGATAGAAGCGCTTTGTAGATTTTCGAAGCAAGGGTATGGAGTGAGAGAACCTGGTAGAAGCTACAAACAACCATAAAACAAAAGTTATCATGTGTTTCAAACCTAAGGGAGGGATACCTATGCTTGAGTAACAAATAACTTAAGGTATGTCCGCTAATAAATACACTACATATCCATGATGATACTAACTAAGGGTATAAACACCAAAGATACAATGTGGATCTACACCTCCATGACATGAAATGATCGTAGCCATGAGAAATACACAGTGGATCTATGAGATGATAAAACATAGATACATACCAATGCAATGTGGATCTATGTGACAATATATATATATCAACATGCTCCAAATATATCATGCGTAGCTTGGCAAAAGAAGATAACAAAGTGAATTCTCAACCTAGGGTCTTCATCCCATTCCTTATGTGGTACGAATCTAGCCATGTGAATAGATGTTTTGATGTCGAACATGGTAGAAAAAACTTGATTACTGGTCATTGAGGTAAATTGTTAACAAGTGTGAGGGAAATCACCAATGATGTCAATGACTCCCAAGGTACCCTAATAAAATCCAACGAATGTGAATAAATGAGATGATGTAACACCCTGTTTCCCCCAACTTGTAATTAATCATAAAATAGGATTACCATGCTGAGGCATGTGGAAAATATAAATGTATTATTGTTTGAGTGGCAATAACTGACTATGGGGGTGAAGAATTGAAAGTACTAGACATGATATCACTAGAGGAAGAATGTGAAAAATATACGAGAGGGTTCATTATACCAAATAACCCCAAATTTCCCTTGATGAGGATGACAAACCTCCTTCGGATCCAAAGGAGAGAAATCAGTTAATGAAGAAAGGACCAGTGGTTGAATTATCAACCACCCCCATGAATGGGAGCATGTTCTAGCTGTAGAATGTCATCCCGAAGTACCACAGAGATATGCAGACCCAAGCTTCCTTCTAACAGAAGGAACGTGATGGGTTGAGAACCTTCCAAAAGAAGGAAGGTAAGATAGATACACGGGGGGGAGAGGGGGACAACACAGAAGAAACACCAGAGGAGAGAGAAAGATAGTAAGGGAGATGCACGGAGGTCTCTAGGGGATAATGAATAGAATTCCATGATATTGATGCTGAGTTGGGATATGATAAACCTCAACAAGGCCATAACAAAGAGAAATCTTTGAAAGTTGCAGATGACAGAACCCAAACATAAGCTGAACAGAGAAATAATCATTGAGAACAACGAGAGTTCCTTGGTGATATCATGGTTTGGAATGGGGGTGGTTAGAGTGGTAAGAATGAATGCCTCTGAGCCTATGGTAGGGTGGAAGGATGAACACCCACAGTCATTTAGTTGGAGACAACCTATAATAGATAAGTATTCTCCTACCCTATGTAATTTAGTTGTAACTGTGTATTGAAATTGGATATACTGTGAATGTTTTCAGAAATGTGCATGATTGCTTAATGGATATACTGTATCCCTTCTATTTATGCTTGTATGTGTAATTAGGGAAGTAAGAAATTATGTGGTTCATGCATGACTTGTTCTCATAAATGCTTGAGTCATTTGGGGGTTTAAGCTAGAGCCACGAACTATGAGTACGTCGACCTTAGGTACAAGTTCATGCACGCATGTCGACCCTCCTAGTCGAGTGAGTACTTCCCTAACTGCGGAGGTCAAATCCCGCAATCACTGTGAGGATGGAGTCTATTAAGCTCAAAAGAGGTAGTGCAGATATGCACAGGCTCTCTCCGAGGCAAGAAGAGACTAAGAACCACCTAATTTCTAGACTATATGAAGGAGTGCAAGAGCTGTGCAGAAGACCCTTCTAGGTGTTAAGTCTAGTAGAAAGAGTGCAATGATCTTAATCCTTCATAATTGACAAAGCTCAGGAAGGATAGTGAGATTCAGGTATTGAAGGGGAATACAATTTTGTTTGGAAGATGAATGGATGAGATCCGTTCGGGAGGATCCAAGGTCTGTCATGACTACTGAATTTGAAGAAGGAGAGTAGGCGTTAATGCCTCGACTACTTCAATATTCACAAGTTCGCACATCGGGAGAATCACACATTGGTGCAACTAAACTTTTGAAACCAAAAGTTGCGATGTGATATGGACTATTAGATCGAGAAAGGTCCTGGACTGGTGATCTGACTCAAATTGATTAACGCAAGGAGTATGTGGGAATTCAAAATTCCCTAAGGACCCAGCTATAAAGGAGAAGATACAGATCATCGAAATCCATGTCCAAACAACGAGAAGAGAACGCAAAATGAAAATGGATCTGAGCCATCATATCTGAAGTGCATGGACCAATAGTCATTGAATCTGGAGGAAGGTGCATGAGACAAGTTCTAAAATCATCAGGACTGTCCATCAGAAGGGACACGTGGCGAGAGCTCAACATTTCACTGACTCACAGAGCAAGAAGGTCAAAAAACATACTGTTCAAACTCACGATGTGTGAAATCATGATTTGATCATAGCCATCCATCGAGGAGGGAACGTGGTGAAGGCTCAACACTTTGCTGACTCGCAACTTGAAGAAGTCAAAGAGTAGAGTTGGGAGAATTCGTGAAGTGAAAACTTGCTAAAAGATCACTGCCATTGATTGTCCCGGAAAGATCACAGCCATTGATCATCGCGAATAGATCACAGTCATTGATCATTCCAACTTCATCAGAATTGTCCATTTGGAGGGACACGTGGTGAGAGATCAGCATTTCATTAGCTCGCAGAAGGGAAAATTCAAAGAGGGAAGCAATGAGAACTTGCGATATGCGAAGTTCCGACGCGCTTTAGAGTTAGGCCTTGGGTCATAGTGAATGGTCACATGGATGGAGGCCAAAGGGGGATATAAGGAATGTTAAGCCCTTTTCAGAGCTCAGGAGTTGGGGAGTTAGGGTTGGCTCATATGTAGAAGTCCCAAGGTCGTGAAACGTGATGCACTTTTTGTTGCTCAGCCAGTGGTCACAAGTGGTGGTCACATGGAGGAGGATATGAGAGGAGCTAGCTAGTTTTAAGCTTTTGTTGGGAATCAGATATCAGGAAAATCGAGGTGGCTCATTCGTAAAGTCCTGATAYGTGAAATTGTGACACGCCTTTTACATAGGCGTGCGGCCACAGCCGTGGTCGCGTGGAGTAGATTCTTGTGCTTGGTGCTTAGTCACATAGGTGGAGTTTGATAAAAGGACCCATGGATTTGTTCATGAGGTTCCAACAAGGAATCGAAGAGTTGCTCCAACTCAATAGAGTTAAGAACGATCCTTGACTAGGAGGTCAGACTGGTTCCCTGATCTTCCAAATTAGGAACCATGAATGGAGTTCCTGTCCTTTAAGAAAATCGAAAAATTTTATGCCCTATTGTGGGTGTGTTACAAAATGGTATCAGAGCATGGTTACAACACTTGGCCTTCTTGGACTCATGTGAGAGTTGCATAAAGAGGTACTGTTATCTTCATTTACTCCTTGAGGAAAAGGGACTATAGATTGAACCTATGATTTTGGGAATTCTTGTTGAATTTCAGCAGAAGAATTTATTTAACCCTTGTCAAGTGATAACTACTCTTACCTGAGTAGGGATATGATAATTAACGTTGATAATAAGACTTGAACGTGAACAGCTAAAGGCAACAGGGTTCTATCAAGGGTAGCTTAAGCCCAAAAGGTGAATGACCTAATGTTCATGACACTGCCTCTAAGCATGCGTAGTTGGAACCTCAGGCACTGATGATGGCTGCTTATATAATGGTTAATACCTTTGTGGGCTTAAAGGAATCTAATGGAATCAGGTAGGATCCTTGGAAGTATAATTATTGTTTTATATTAAACTTGGAGTATATAACTCCTCATGACCAGAGGAAAGGTGAGATGAGTAAATTCCTATAGAAGTTGAGGTAAGAAAGTTTTCTTGCCAACTGCTATAGTATAAAAGGGACAGTGACCCTGGTTGGTCATTTCTATAAAGAGAAGGCAACACCAGTATGAGTTATAACTGTGAGATTAGTCATGTAAGCAATTGTAATATCTAACTAAAGAACACTAATGATAAAACTCAGCTAGTATTATGAATACTTAGTTGTGTGTATATGCTTGAGTGCATGGATCTAATGCATTGAGAAGCTTATTGATATGAAGCCTGATATTAATACCAGTTAGATATGAATGATATCAAATGTGCGAGTAATGAACATGTATGATGTAAGAGTATAAGTATACTAAAGGCCCAATATGGTTTCCTTGATGAGTGAAATGTGAGGCAATCTTAGCACTTGCTAAGATTGAATGA
The DNA here is from genome assembly GCA_032191745.1 of Picea mariana. NCBI lineage: Eukaryota > Viridiplantae > Streptophyta > Pinopsida > Pinales > Pinaceae > Picea > Picea mariana. The sequence continues at coordinate 418,007 of JASDQU010100137.1, read as the reverse complement.
ATAGTAAAAGAATACCATGGTTGCATGGTTGACTCCATTCTGAAGAGTCATGAAAGTTATGTTTTGAATGATATCTTAAGGGGAATATGTTCCATTCCCTCAAGAAATATTAGTGTAAATGGAAGAAAGAATGGACGAGAAAGGATGCTCTGTTGTCATAATAAGAGGCAATTGATTTTTCCTTGAAGGTCACATGAGAACGATTGTAAACAATCATGAGTTGACTGATTTTAAAGTAGATATGTATATAGGCTATGAATTATACCTATGGAAGCTACACAGAAGCTAGTGATTATGAATATGGTTAAGTACATCATGGAAATAAGTTAACAAAATAGAATATGTATGGATACATAATTTGGGTACCTGACCAAGATGCTCATTTTTATTTCTTAAGGAATATTTGGGAAACAACTAAATCTAACTCAAGGTTGAGTCCATCACAGGTAGTGGTGGATGTGTAGTAAAGAAGTTGCATGTGGTGGGAGTTCCCTACGAAGAAACTGTGTAAGGACTCTGTCAGAAGACCATAGTCACAACCCTAATAATAGTTGAAGGTTGGGAAATGGGCTGCAAGGATTGTCTATATATAAGAATCCTGGATTACATTTTGAAAGCATCATGTAATGAATAGAATATTAAAGAATGGATACATGAGTATTCTTGATTGAATAGGCTTGGTTAAGAAAAGGCAGGTAATCCTTTAGAGATAACTCAGCTGGGCTGAAAAGTCTCAGGGGGTGTAGAAAGAATTGGAAGAAGGGGAGATTCCCTAACTCCCTTCTTGCTATGTGTTATGTTTCCTTTGGAATGAGAAATCCAATTTAATGATAAAAGTAAATGTTTTGACATCATGGTGTTGATGATTGCATTACTGCAGAAACAATTGAGAACTGTCTGTATTGCATTCATGGAGACCCTTGAAGATAGTGTGATGAAGTGCATAAAGATACACTATGACATTTTGAAGAAGTTATGAATTTGGATGTTATGATACATGCATTTTAATTGATATTATAACTAATGATGCATGTTGTGTATAGAAAGGAATTGGAATTGTTGAGGAAGATGGTTACCAATGATGGGCAACCTCAAGTAGAGAATGACCATGGGAAGGCTGCGGTCGAAAGATTGTTGACAGGACTGTAAGAATCCCCCTAAAATCACTGTTGATGAGGTAAAAATCAGAAAGAGGGTGCTAGTGGCCAAGAACAGGTATGAAAAGATTGGGTAAGAATTCTTTCTGAAATATTTTATTGTCTAATGTTATGCACAAAATTTTAAAAGGGCAGTTGTATGCCATGGATACCCAAGTAGGGTATGATTCAGAAAGGAGAACTCGAGTGATGGAGGTGTGAACCTCTGGCAGTGAAGACTAATTATATGATGCAATAACATTTGAACCAAATGATCTTTGTTGACAAAAAGGTCAAAAACCTTTACTAAGAAATCGTAGAAATTCCTTCGATCAACTACAGATCGAGATTGTGAAGATCATGAAAGAAAACATTGATCTAATCAGGTTAATCGAGAACCTAACAGAGGAGATGAACGTGAGCCATTCATCGAAAGGAAACCGATCTCATTCGTTAGATCAATTTCAAGATCCATTGGAGTTATTAGATCAAATTTGAGTCATTCGATAAGATCGATGACCAATATTCATTGCGGAGATTGAATGGGAAAATGAGTTAATGGTGGAGCCTGTGGCTATAAATTAAACTCAATACAATTTTGTTTTGAGATTGGGATCTGATTGCAGATTGAACGACCTGCATCTATTGCGGATATCAGGAGGAGAACTAAACCGTGGACTAGTTGAGGTTCTGCAATCCCTTGCAGCCATAGGATTTGGGGAAAGATGAATCTTCACCGTTGATTTGGGGATGAGGGGCTTAGATAGGATCATATCACCCAGACACAAGATTAAAAAAGGTAGCACTTGAAAAGAATAGAGCCGAGGTCATAACCCTCGATCGCATGGAAATAAAAATGGAGTCCTCCGAGCAAGCAAAGGAAGGTAGAGTTTAGCACTCTACGTTAGAGTGTAGTTGCGGGGATTGGCTCTATGGGAATAAAGGTGCTCATCATTAGCACGTTGCATGGAATGCATTGATGGAACGCATGTTGCATAAGAGGGTAGACAATGTAATTCTCAGTAAGGAAGGAGGACCTTCCAATGTTTTACTTACATTATGTAACTGTGGAAGGAAAACAAATTGGGTGGCCATAAGTGTTGGAACCTTGGTTATTAATGAAGGAAGGATGCTTAAATTCATTCATGTGAAACTTTTGAGTTTCATGTGTACTGATTTGGGATCGTGATTGACCTATAACATGAAGCATGGTCTTGTTGTAAGAATGAATGAAAATGAATACGCCATGTGGTGAAGAGGTTGGTTAAATTCCAACACACCATGGCCAAGAAACTGTCATAAAGTGTGACAAACTTGAAATCAATGCAAGAGTGCATTGGGTATGAGTGTGGCCACAAATATTGACACATTTGTTAAATCCTTTGAAATGTTGAATTATGTTTTGAAAGGTTTGGTATGTTGAAATGAAGCATACGCAAGGAATGGGATTCCCTTTTCATGTTTATATAGATGTGATGAACTTTTAGTATGCATGGTTTTGAATATAGATATATATATACATGCATTCATGAGAGACTAATAGTTTGTTTGGTTGTGTAAAGAATGAATTGTAGGGAGAAACAAGTTTTTGGATATGGTAGTGTTGTAAGCCCATAAGGAAGACCGATTGCCTGCTAAGCCAAACTGCAAGGAATGGTATTTCCTTTTTGAGAAAGTGAATTTGATTATTAGTATGCACAATTCTGAAATTGTTTGTGATCCACTGCAACTATATGACGAAAATATAATGTGCATGAGAACTAAGATTTTGTTTAGCTGAGGACTGAATTGAAGGAAGAAAGAGCCTTGGATATGACAGTATTGTAAGCCCATAAGGAATACCAATTTCCTGCTAAGATAAAATGCTATGGGAAGGAATGTCCCATAATTATGAATCTGGTTCCTGTGCGGAACAAATATGACAATAAAATGTAGAATTGGAAATTTGTAGGTAACAGATTTACAAGAAATGCTGAATTTAAAATTTATGACTGAGTTGGGAGAAGGATAGTAACCTTCATCCCTATCTATTTATGTGCCAGGAGAAGGAGAGTAACCTTCGTCCTTAACTTTGTTGAGCTGGAAGGTTGTCAAGCTGAAAATCATGAAAAATGGATACTACTGAGCCATGAAGACCCTGTGATAAGCCATGATTTCCTGAAATATGTTGTGTTGAGGTAACAAAATCCAGAGGGATGCCTCGGTAGAAAAAGTATGAGGGACACCTATGTTAGAATATAGAATATGGTGTGCTCATTTTACTATTGACAATACCTTCGACACCCAACCATAGGCCGAAGCCTCCCTCCGAGCACCTTAACCTTGACTGAGAATTCCTCCAGAAGCAAACCCTAGGCTAGATAGCCAAACAAAGAGTATTGCATCAATCCCCAAAGATAGTGCATCACAAAGGACTGATCAGATGTTCCAAACCCTAGCCAAGAGATATCCAAGCCAATACTGAAACTAGCTACTGCTGCAGCTGCACCTACAACCCTCCTCCAAACCTGCGCACTAGACTGCAACTGCAGTGTGCACCAACTAGGAAACTGCAATTTTGAGATGCTATCAAATGAGAACTGGCACCCTGTATTTATAGTAATCCTTCCAGTTTACTGGGGCTGACTTCTCCTTCTCTATGTGTCTATTCAGTATATTATTATTAATTCTGGCTGACTTCTTCTGTTGGAGGCTAATAGCCTAAGATAAATTATCTTCTCGAGCCGACAAGGCTTCTAGGGTTATTAGCCAACTCATTAGGGTTTCTCTTGCTTCTCAGAGTCTTCTATTCTCGTCATGTTCACACATGGGGATAAATACCTCCCGCAGCTACCATAATATTAACACTCCTTCCTAGCTAGAGAGGTATTTACAGGTAATGGTCTTGAGCACAAAACATACCATTTACCCGGTAGCATCAATATAGTCATCTGGACTATTTCATGACTAGATCATGAGCATCACCATCACCATCAGCTGCATCAATTCTTGAAACCATACTTCATCTGAGTAATTAGATATGATGCTAGATGAGTCACTCTCACCATGGAGTGATACAAGAGGATTAAAAGCTTTGAACTATTTTCCTTCTGGAAAATCTCTATTCATCATTCATCTGAATGATCATTATCTCCAATAAACTATTGATAGTCTTCAAGGCAATTAGAAAAAGGATAGAACACACATGTGTCTATTCATAGTAGTACATAACTATAATCCAGTGGTTCACTACCACGTCAAGTAATACATAAGTACTTGATCAACAATGTATGGTTGCAAACGGTGAAACATATTCACCACAGTAGTCCTCATCTACTGTCATATAGTTTTCATAAAAAACATCTGAGAGCATCTTGCATAGAAACAATGTTATGATAAAAACTGTATCATTTGGGCCAATCTTTCACTCACATCTATGAGATCTAAAAGAATGTCTTCCACCACAGTAGTCTTCATCTGTATAGAAACAATGTTATCATAAAAATTGAATCAACTGGGACAATCTTTCATTCACGTCTGTGAGATCTGAAAGAGTGTCTGCCCTCAGTATAGAATATCAACAATGATCATCTGGGCCAATATTTCACTCACGTCTGTGAGATCTGAAAGAATGTCTGTCCTCAATATAGAATATCAACAATGGGCTATCTGCCCCATTCTTCTCAACCAAGGAGGAAGGATTATTTCTTATTTCTGAACCTGGACCATTTCTCACCCTGGGCCATTCTTCCGAAACTAAACAAAGTGTAACTTGGAGAGAATGAGTCTACCCTAGAGAAATTTTTGGACCATTCCTTACCCCGGGCCATTCCTCTGACACTTAACAAAGTGTAACCTAGAGAGAATGAGTCTTCCCTAAGGAATGACTATCCTGGACTATTCCCCACCTTGGGCCATTCTTCTGACACTAAACAAAGTGTAACCTATAGAGAATGAGTCTACCCTCGAGGAATAACTATCCTTGATTGTTGAGCCTGGACTATTCCCCACCCTGGGCCATTCTTCCGACACTAAACAAAGTGTAACCTGGAGAGAATGAGTCTGCCCTCAAGGAATAACTATCCAGACCATTCCCCACCCTGGGCCATTCCTCCGACACTAAACAAAGTGTAACCTGGAGAGAATGAGTCTACCCTCGAGGAATGTCTATCCTGCATCAACCTCCAAAATGGATGACTCTTCGAAACTGCTCACAACTGTGAACTTCGAAAGAATGACTGCCCAGCGAGGCGGACCATTCTACTTGACCACTACTCAGAGTGACTGCCAAGAAGAATGACTGTCATAGACCACTCCCCATAATGGGAAGTCATTGTCTATGATACATCAACAATCAGTCTACCTCCCATGTTAACTACAATGGGAAGTCACTGTCCGTCAGAAATATCAATCCACTTTCTGAACAGGAAAGCATCTATCCAATCTGGACTATTTTTCAATTACAAAGATAAATGATGTTTTCAATGCTCCCTCCTAACTGGAGAGTTTATTTCAATCACAAAAATAAATGTTTGCGTACCTTCTTCTAGTTTGGAGAGTCTTCCCTTCTGGCTAAGAGAGTTATTTCCACGAGATCTAGCTTGAGTATGCACGTTCTTTCATATTGAATATAGGCTTTACCAAAATGTATGCTTATCTTCTCCTCTGTGGAGATATGTATTGGAGAAATTATTTTCTCCCTTCTGGACTTTATCATGGATAATGTAATTCTTGTATTGTAGTCTGGAACACTGTGAAGGCTTCATGTAGATCTTGAACAGTGGAGTATATCATAGTTGGAGAACTGGAACATATTCATGTGGTACTTCTTCTATCATCATGAGATCTGATCTTTTGAGTAGTCATCTTGATATTATAGGAAATCTTCACCATGCTTCTGCTGTGCACTGGAGGTTCTCCACCAAGTTGTCTTCTTCTTATCTGCATACAGGAGTCTCTTTCTAGTATGTCTCAAAGTCTTGAGCCTACTCTTCATACTTTCTTCATTCAATTTCTCTGGAGAACATTCTTTGCATTCATCTGATGTAGAATTCCAACTCATGGATGTTGCGGATGATATAACGACTTATATAGAGATAAGTCTGGTGTACCGGAACAATCAATCATTATAGTCTTCTCCCTCCATATGGGAGAACCTCTAGTTCTAGATCTTGCAATTGTTTCATTCATACGTTTTCCATACACTGTTCTTCATCACAACTTCCAGTTCTTCTGCTTGATTGCTTCCATATCAGGCTTGTGATTATTGATGTAATGACCAATTGTTCTGGATTTTCTTTCTTGGAATCTTCATGTTCTTCTTCATGTTTTTCTTTAGCTCTTGGGTCCATGGAGTTTCTTATAGATTCCATGTCCTAGAGATTCCACTTCTTACCTTCATCACCAGTTCACAGATCTAGATGGACAACCATGAATACTTTAAGGCTTTTTTTCGAAAAGGTCTTCTTCTGCGGTTGAGCTGAACACGTACTGTCTTTTCATGGCTGCTCTCATGGATATATATATATATATATATCATCATCTTCAATGGATCATAGGATTAGCTCCCTCCTAATCCTTGCTTCATGTATAAGTGCATATAATTTTCTCCCTTCGTCTGACTGAGTCCATGCTTCCGTCTCCTGTCCTTATTGTCTTCTACAATATATAATAGAGTCCATGCTTCCATCTGCATCCTTATTGTCTTATGCAATATATATAATTGGCTTTCTTGTCTAACAGAATCCATGCTTTCGTCTTGTTGTATTCTATAGAATGTCATGAGTCTTTTTCCAGTTTCCTTTCGATTGTTGACTTCTTTCTATCTTTGTTTTTTCCAAGTCTCTTCAAGATTGATTCTGATTTCAGCTTATCTTGTAATAGCTTTCACATGATATATTTCATTCTTTCATGTGTAATATCTAGTGATATTCATTCTTATCTTATTGTTCTTCCATAGGTATAGTTCTTCTTGGAACACATTATCTTCCAAGAGATAGATATACAAGATATGTACAAAGATGATGTAAGCAAGATATGTACAAGAAAAATAAGAAGAGTGTTGTTACCTTTTAGTAGAAGAAATCTCTTCCATCCTGCTTAGTCTTCTTTGCAGGTTCTTTTTCTTCGGCAATCAATGCTTCATGTTTCTCCTTCCTTTTCTTTAGCTCGGGACACTGATTCCTGTAGTGACCGTACTTCTGACAATTGAAGCATTGTATTTCTGAAATGTCTTTCTCTTGATTTGGCTTCCTCTTTGAACCAAACTTCCTTCTGTTTATGAAGTTCTTGAGTCTTGCTGTGAAGGCTTGATCATTGTACTTCTTTTGAGGTTTCTCTTTTGCATTGATCCTTTATTCTTCTTTGAACACAACAAGTCCAAAGTTCTTCAAATGTCGGGTACTCCTTCCTTGTGTTCATGCTTGCGGCAAATGCATCCCATGTCTTGGGAAGACCATTGAGTATTATGTTCACCAATTCCTTTTCTGAAGTGATCTCTTCAATAGCTTGTAGTTGGTCTCTTAGCTGAGAGATCCTTACAAAGTATGATTTTATGCTATCGTCATCATTCATCTTCATGTCACGGAGCTCATTCTTCAGACTCACAACTTGTCCAATGTTTCTGACTGAGAAGAGATTCGTTAGGACATCGTACATCTTCTTCGATGAGTCAAGATGGGAGATGTAGGGTATCAAGTGGTATTTTATGGAATCCACTATGATAATCATGGCATTGATTTCAACGTCTTTGAACTTCTCCATAGCTGCAATGTTTTGTGGTTCCTTCTTTTCTCCTTCTTTAAACTCTGGCTTCACGATCTTTCCTTTCACAATATCTAGCACTTTATTCTTAGAAAGGATGAGGTCAATCCTTTTCTTCCATGCTCTGAGGTTATAGGCTCCATCTGTCTTGTTCTCAAACTTCATAGAGTTCATCATGACTTGGTTGACTTGGTCAAACCCTAGATTTGACCAAAAATTCAAACTTCACGTCTTGGCCTTCTGAGAGTACCAGGAGATGCACTGGGCTAGGGCGCACTAATATATCCAGAGATTAGGTCAATCTTGTCACTTAAGGTGCCTCGATAAGAGGTTTAGGGTTTCTGCAGCTGCTTCTGCTAGTAACCCTAGCTACAGTGCTTTTGGAAACTGCTTCTGCTAGTAACCCTAGTGACAGTACCTCAACAAGCTCAATATCTAGTGGTTATGTTTCGTTCCAGTGTTTTAGGCTGACTGAAGGGGTGTGGGCCCATAACCTATTAGAATATAGAATATGGTGTGCTCGTTTTACCATTGGTGATACCTTCGTCACCAAACCATAGGCTGAAGCCTCCCTCCAAGCACCTTAACCTTGATTGAGAATTCCTCCGAAAGCAAACCCTAGGCTAGATATCCAAACAAAGAGTAGCGCATCAATCCCCAAGGATAGCACATCACAAAGGACTGATCATATGTTCCAAACCCTAGCCAAGAGATATCCAAGACAATACTGAAACTAGCTACTGCTGCAGCTACACCTGCAACCCTCCTCCAAACCTGCGCACCAGACTGCAACTGCAGTGCGCACCAACTGGGAAACTAAAATTCTGAGATGCTATCAAATGAGAACTGGCACCTTGTATTTATAGTAATCTTGCCAATTTGTTGTGGCCAACTTCTCCTTCTGGGTATGTGTCTGTTCAGTATATTATAATTCTGGCCGACTTCTTCTCTTAGAGGCTAATAGCCTAATATAAATTATCTTCTTGAGCCGACAAGGCTTCTAGGGTTATTAGCCAACTGATTAGGGTTTCTCTTACTTCCTGGAGTCTTCTATTCTCGTCAGGTTCACACGTGGGGGTAAATACCTCCCGCAACTACCATAATATTAACAACCTAGACTGTAAGACTTGATAAAGTCTATGAAATTCTTTATGTGCGAGAAAACCTTGACAGGGCAAGATGGATCACCCGAGGGACTATATAGTAGTGAAGGGGATGCCTGAGCCTGGGCTTGGAGGGTGAGTGACTGCAAGGAAGAGGAGACCTTAATAGTTCTTGTAAAATATTGGTATCATGCACATGGTGGGTAGTTCTTCTTGTGCGAGAAAAACTTGGCAAGGAAATATGGATCACCCGAGGGACTGTATAGCAGTGAATGGGATGCCTGATCCTAGGCCTAGAGGGTGAGTGACCGCAAGGAAGAGGAGACCTTGATAGTTCTTGTAAACTAATGGGATCATACACAAAATGGGTATGAAAAGGAAAAATAGTGAGTCTGGATAACAAGACAACCATGTGGATACAAATCCACAAACTGCACTGATAATTATTGTATTAAGATTAGAAAATTGTTCCTAGAAATTTTTATACAATGTTATCACATGAGACTATGATTAATGCGCTTGTTGCCCCAGAATTTCTGAAAGTAGGTGACAAAGATTAAGGGTTTGAAAAAGGACCTGACCAAGAAAGAAGGATCAAGATTTCTAAAAAAACTGAATGAGAAAGGCATGACATGTGTTTTTGAGAAAGAACACTGAGGATGGTGTTCCTTTAAGGGGGAGGGAATTGTAACACCCTGTTTTCCCCAACTTGTAATTAATCATAAAATAGGATTACCATGCTGAGGCATGTGGACAATATAAATGTATTATTGTTTGAGTTACCAATAACTGACTATGGAGGTGAAGCCTTGAAAGTAATGTCCATGATATCACTAGAGGAAGAATGTGAAAACTATACGAGAGGGTTCATTATACCAAATAACCCCAAATTTCCTTTGATGAGGATGACAAACCTCCTTTGAATCCCAAGGAGAGAAATCAATTAATGAAGAAAGGACCAGTGGTTGAATTTTCAACCACCCCCATGAATGGGAGCATGGTCTAGCTTCAAAATTTCAGCCCGAAGTACCTCAAATATCAAGAGACCTAAGCTGCCTTCTGACAAAAGGAACGTGATGGGTCGGGAACCTTCCAAAAGAAGGAAGGTAAGATAGATACACGGGGGGAAACAATAGAGAAGAGACACTAGACGAGAGCGTAAGCTTGTAAGGGAGATGCACAGAGCTCTCTAGGGGATAATGAATAGAAGGCCATGATATTGATGTTGAGTGAGCATGTGATAAAACTCACCAAGGCCATAACAGAGAGAAATCTATGAAATTTGCAGAGGACAGAACCCGAACAAAAGATGAACAGATAAAGAATCCTTGAGCAATGTGAGAGTTCCTTGGTGATATCATGGCTTGGCACGGGGGTGGACAGAGTGATAGGAATGAATGACTCTGAGCCTATGGTAGGTTGGAAGGACAAACACCCACAGTCAGTTAGTTGGAGGAAACTTGTAATGGATAAGTATTATCCTACCCTGTGTAATTGAGTTGTAACTGTGTATTGAAATTGGATATACTTTGAATGTTTTCAGAAATGTGCATGATTTCTTAATGGATATACTGTATCCCTTCTATTTTTGTTTGGCTGTGTAATTAGGCAAGTAAGAAATTATATGGTTCAGGCATGACTTGTTCTCATAAATGCTTGAGTCTTGTGGGGGTTTAAGCTAGAGCCATGAAATGTGAGTACGTCGACCTTAGGTACATCTTCATGTACGGATGTCAACCCTCCTAGTCGAGTGAGTACTTCCTTGATTGCGGAGGTTGAATCCCACAATCACTGTGAGGATGGAGTCTATTAAGCTTAGAAGAGGTAGTGTAGATATGCACAGGCTCTCTGCAAGGAAAGCAGAGACTAAGAACCACCTAAGTTCAAGACTATATGAACGAGCACAAGAGATGTGCAGAAGACCCTTCTAGGTGTTAAGTCCAGGATAAAGAGCGCAACGTTCTTAATCCTTCATAACTGACGAAGCTCAAGAAGGATAGCAAGATTCAGGTATCGAAGGGGAATACCCTTTCATTTGGAAGATGAACGGATGATATCCATTCGGGAGGATCCAAGGTATTTCACGACCGCCAGATTTGAAGAAGGAGAGGAGGCGTTAACGCCTCGACTACTTCAATCTTCACAAGTTCGCACATTGGGAGAATTGCACATTGGTGCGACTAAACTTCCAAAACTAGAAGTTGGGATGTGATCTAGACTGTTAGATAGAGGAAGGTCATGGACCGTCGATCCATCGATTCAAAATTACCTAAGGACATAGCTATAGAGGAGACGATCTAGACCGTCGAAACCCACGTCCAGACAGTGAGAAGTGAACACTGGAGGAAAATGGATCCAAGCCCTTAGATCTGAAGCATGTGGACCAACAGTCATTGGATCCGAAGGAAGGTGCATGGGACAAGTTATGAAATCATCAGGACAATCCATTGGAAGGGACACATGGTGAGAGCTCATAATTTCACTTACTTGCAGAGCAGGAAGGTCAAAGAACATACTATTTGAACTCGTGATGTGCGAAATTGTGATTTGATCATAGCCATCCATCAAGGAGGGCACCAACACTTCACTGAATCATGACTTGAAGAAGTCAAAGAGTAGAGTTTAGAGAATTCGCAAAGTGAAAACTTGTGAAAAGATCATAGCCGTTGATCATCCCGAAAAGATCATAGTCATTGATCATCCCGAATAGATCACAGCCATTGATTGTTTTGACTTCATCAGAATTATCCATTTGGAGGGACATGTAGTGAGAGATCATCATTTCACTGGCTCGCAGAAGGGAAAATTCAAAGAGGGAAGCAATGAGAGCTCGCGATAGACGAAGTTCCGACGCACTTTAGAGTTAGGTCCCGAGTCATATTGAATGGTCACATGGACGGAAGCCAAAGGGGGAACTAAGGTATGTTAAGCCCTTTTTAGAGCTTGAGAGTTGGGGAGTCAGGGTTGGCTCATATGTAGAAGTCCCAAGGTCATGAAACGTGATGCACCTTTTAGGGCTCAACCGATGGTCACAGGTGGTGGTCACATGGAGGAGGATATGAGAGGGGCTAGCTAGTGCTAAGCTCTTGTTGGGAATCAACTATCGGGAAAATCGAGGTGGCTCATTCGCAAAGTCCCGATACACGATATTGCAATGCACCTTTTACAAAGGCTTGTGGTCACAGTCGTGGTTGCGTGGAGTAGAGGCTCGCACTTGGTGCTTAGTCACATAGGAGAAGTTTCATAAAAGGACCCATGGATTTGTTCATGAGGTTCCAACAGGGAATCAAAGAGCTTCTCCAGCTCAACAAAGTTAAGAACGATCCTTGACCAGGAGGTCGGAATGGTTATTTGATCTTCCAAATTAGGAACCATGAATGGAGTTCCTGTCCTTCAAGAAAATTGAAAACATTTATGCCCCATCGTGGGTGTGTTACAGATGAAGTCGAACATTATTGGAATCATTTGATCCAAGGTCAATGATGTAAACCTATTGTCAGAGGTGAGGAGGCATTCCATTGAGGCATGCAGGTCCGAAGTTACTAATTGGTTTCTAAGTCTAATTCCCAGATGATGTGTTGAATTTGACAGGAAAAGACTCATCGAAGGAGGGCCTTCATGTATCCCCCATCATCGACACAAAACTGACATAGGAAATATATGTAAGATGGTGAATCAAATGAGTATGGACTGACACAGGTATTGAAACTGAAAAATTGTGATGGTTGACTCTCGAGGTGGATACTTCCTTTGAACACTGAGGCACAACATGACTTGGCTGCATAAACATAATGTGGACCAAAACATAATGCAACAAACACTGTGACATTTGTCAAGTGACCCAAAGGAGTGGAAAGACTCATAGGATTGGTTCATTGTAGAGGTTTAGAAGATTATGCAAGTGTTCAAAATGTAGGTGGAAACAAGTGTCGTGTTCAAGGGAGACTACAAGAGTGACTTGTAGAAATTATAAAAGATAAGTTGACTTACTTCCTTCAATGTTTTCCCCCATCTAGATAGACGAGTAACTCTTTTTGTTTTTACGAGCTCAAGGAGGATAAAACATACTCAATATAACTCACCTTCGGTAAGTCCCTCTTCCTTTGTTTAATGAACTATAATAAGTAAGGGTTCGGTCCCATATGGTCCCTTCAATGTGTGATTTTATTGAGTCTAGAAAAGGAAAACTCGGTGGTTTTTCATGTTTAGAGAGTATGAAAAGAAGTTAAAGGTGACTCCAAGGTTGTCATTTTTCGTAATTTTAGTCTTCGAAGTCCAAAAAAGAGATAAACTACTACTTAGGAGAAACCCTTTCAAGTTTCAAGAACTTTTTAACAAACGTGAAAGGAGGCAAGATCACTCGACGATCTTTTCATATTTAGAGAGTCTGAAAAGATCTTAAATACGATTCCATGGGGGTTCCTTTTTCATATAACCTTTACGAGTCCGAAAAAGTGATAAAATTCTACTTGGTTACATTCTCATGTTTTTTCGAGCTCGAGAAAGAACAAATATTATGCTCATCAGTGTCACAAGGTTGTATAAAAGATACTGTTTAAAAACCTGCAAATATAGACAGTTTTGGGCCCAAATCATTAGCAACTCCTCAAAAAGATTAAAAAAACCCCAAAAAACTTTATATTAGTGAGAAATGGAAAAAATCAAACCTATCAAATAGTAAAATAGGTTAAGAATTTCATATACCAATTGATTTTTACCAAATTCTTCTAAGTTTGTAATTTTCCACCTTTGGGAGGCGATTTTCGATGTGTGAGTACGAAAGCTGTGGTTGACAATTTTCAGTTCTATCTAGATTAGGTTGGTCACCTTGCCTTTCCAATCAGTTTTTACAGTTTAATTTTGTGTTTTAGCTTATATTTAGGGTGTTTTGGGCTCCTTGGGAATCCCTAGGCACTAAACCAGATTGATGCTCCCTCAAAGGGATGACGGGAGTGCTGATCGAGACATCAACTCCCCGGTGCACATGCCTAGGGAGCTCTAGCGCTCTGTGGGAAGACTTAAGGGAGAGTTGGTGCATAAACAATTTTGTTTTTGTATTTTGGGCGAAGAAGACACAATTTTCTCTCATAAAAAGTTGATTAAAGATGTTTAAGTGGTTTCATTTGCATATTTCACTGATTATTTAGCCATGATAGAGTAGAAAGAATGAGAACACGAGTTCGATGACATTGGCACCTTACAAAGCCCTTAATCAAGGGAATAGTTGCAAAATTGTTGTCTAATCAAGTATTTTAAACTCCAAAATATGAGGAAAGAGGTACTATTACTTGAGTACCTGATCGGTTTGTGGGATGACTCCAAACAATATTTTTTCATTGGGTCACACATGCTCAAGATTAAGATTGATGATGTGTACTTTTTGATGGGCCTCTCGAGGAGAGGATATCCTATCCCTTTGTTACGACATCGGGAAACTCCTCATCCAAATGAGGCATATGTTGCTAAGCAATGTTGTAACATCCCTAGCCACCAACAGGTCAGGAAATTCCACTACTCAGACACTTCACTTAGCTCTGATACCAATTTGTAACATCCCCAACCACCAAAAGGCCAGGAAAAGCCATTGAGGAAAATACACACACACACACACACACACACATATATAACATGCATTTATAATGAATTTAAAACAAATAACACATAATTACTGCTACCATACAAACTCAAATGGAATCAAAAGTAATTCCTACATGCAACAGAACACATGATAAAATTTCAAGAATATTAGACATGCATAACATACAGAATTAAGCATGGAAATGATACTTATATTTTAACTGGATAAAACACCACCAACTGCGTTCAGACCTTCCACGAACCTCCCAGCCTTAGACCACACTGCTCATCACTCTCAGCAGTGGGTCACCCCTGAGCTGGGACTAAACTCCACCGAGCAAGGGATTCCTAGGCTAGGCAAGGTCAATAGGAAAGTCACACAGTTTAAGAAGAGCCACTTATGCCCACTACTCATAGACTCTCATTCCCCACATGCTTGTCCCACCCCAGGAGTATACACCTTCACTATCCCACAGTCCATCGACTACTCCACCTCCCTTACCTTGGGCTTCAACAACAAGCCATATCGGAATTCTTAGAGATCTGTAGTAGCTATGGGACTGTTTCTGGGAGAACTCACTTCCTCAACACACTCTCTCACCTAGAGAGATTTTCTCACAAGCTTGACAACCTACTTCTTAAATCCACAAAAACCTCTCTCACCTGGAGAGAGAGTTTCTCATAGGCCTGCCAACCTGCCTCTTCAACCACAGGGTTGACAACCTGCTTCTTTAAACCGCAATACCTAATTCAGGTAAGGCAAGGGATGACTCATTAATTACAGAGGTGCACAATGGCCATGGGTTCAGAAATGGCAGAAATGGCTAACTTCATGCTTGATCAATGCATGAGTGAGGTGATATGGGGCATACTGGTTTATCTTAGCGAAGATAATGAGAGCATCCACGCCAAAACTGTCTGTGCGTGAAACTCTCTTCATGTCATGAGTGAGTTCTTGAGTGCCCCCCCCAATAGCAAGAATTTTTCCCTTAAGTATGCATGTGCCTGAGTCGACACCTGTCGCTCATGAAGCAGATTCCTATCCCTTTGGAAGTCACCTATCCTTCCCCAGGAACTTAGGATAAAAACATATCCTTTTACATAAATTTGGAATAATAATAAATTATTATTCTCTTGGACTTAAGCCTTTAGGATTAGCCCCTATTTCCAACCTCTCAGCCCCCTCTCCCTTACCTAGCCTATTGGAGCTTAGGCCCCCATAAATCTTTCTTCGTGGTCAGTCTACATGAAACAATTTTTTTATATTATTAATATGAATATTTACATGTACAAAACAGGCTCTTGGC
>JASDQU010100137.1:389408-402093 GCA_032191745.1 Picea mariana | reverse complement strand
CATCGTACTTCTTTTGGGGTTTCTATTTTGCATTGATCCTTGATTCTTCTTGAGCACAATAAGTCCAAAGTTCTTCAAATGCTGGGTACTCCTTCCTTGTATTCATGCTTGTGGAAAATGCATCCCATGTCTTGGGAAGACCATTGAGTACTATGTTCACCAATTCCTTTTCTGAAGTGATCTCTTCAATAGAATGTAGTTGATCTCTTAACTCAGAGATCTTTACAAAGTATGATGTTATGTTTTCATCATCATTCATCTTCATGTTGTAGATCTCATTCTTCAGACTCATAACTTATCCAATGTTTTTGACTGAGAAGAGATTTGTTAGGGCATAGCACATCTTCTTCGATGAGTCAAGATGGGAGATGTAGGGTATCAAGTGGTATTTTATGGAATCCACTATGATACTCATGGCATTGATGTCAGCATCTTTGAACTTCTCCATAGCTGCAACATTCTGTGGTTCCTTCTCTTCTCCTTCTTTAAACTCTGGCTTCACGATCTTTCCTTTCACAATGTCCAACACTTTATTCTTAGAAAGGACGAGGTCAATCCTTCTCTTCCATGCTCTGAAGTTAGAGGCTCCATCTAGCTTTTTCTCAGACTTCATAGAGTTCATCATGGCTTGCTTGACTTGGTCAAACCCTAGATTTGACCAGAAATCCAAACTTCATGTCTTGGCCTTCTGAGAGTATCGGGAGATGCGTTGGGCTGGGGTGCACTGATCTATCCAGAGATTAGGTCAATATCATCACTTAAGGGGCCTCAACAAGAGGTTTAGGGTTTCTACAACTGCTTCTTCTAGTAACCCTAGCTGCAGTGCTTATGGAAACTGCTCCTGCTAGTAACCCTAGTGGCAGTACCTGAACGAGCTCAACATATAGCAGCTATGTTTCCTTCCAGCATTTTAGGCTAACTAAAGGGGTGTGGGCCCATAAGATGTTAGAATATAGAAGATGGTGTACTCATTTTACCATTGATGATACCTTCGTCACCCAACCATAGGCTGAAGCCTCCCTCCGAGCACCTTAACCTTAACTGAGAATTCCTCTGGAAGAAAACCCTAGGCTAGATAGCCAAATGAAGGGCAATGCATCTCTCCCCAAGTATAGTGCAACACAAAAGACTGATCAGATAGTCCCAAACCATAGCCAAGAGATATTCAAGCGAAAAATGAGAACTTGTTGCTACTGCAGCTGCAACAGCTCTTCCTCCAAACCTGCGCACCAAACTGCAACTGCAAAACTACAATTCTGAGATGCTGCAAATGAGAACTAATGCCCTGTATTTATGGTAATCCTACCAATTTTTCTAGGGCCGACTTCTCCTTCTGGGTATGTGTCTGTTCAATATATTATTATAATTTCTGGCCGACTTCTTCTCTTGGAGACTAATAGCCTAATATAAATTATCTTCTTGAGCTGATAAGGCTTCTAGGGTTATTATCCAATTCATTAGGGTTTCCCTTGCCTCCTGGAGTCTTCTATTCTCGTTAGGTTCACACGTGGGAGTAAATACCTCTCGTAGCCACCATAATATTAATAGAGACAAAGTTTCAATATCAAAGGATACCGTGGAACTGATGGCTCTGAAATTAATTTTTAACTTCTGAGACTTTGCATCCTCGAATCTGGGTTCAAGTTAGATTTTCCCTACTTTTCACCCCTTACTATCTATGCTCTTTCAACAAAACCAAATTGCACAATTCCTCAATGCTAAAAGGGAATTTCTGCCTCAAACCGAGAAGTTGAAGGTGGCTCTGGTTGAGAGACATGACCACACTTGGAATGCATTGTGTCGATAAACCCACCCAGCTATGATGATAATCCCACCTGGAGAGAGGAAATCACACCACCAAAGAAATTTAGAAAGAAGTCACTTCGTACAGCTAGGGAAATTTGCATAGGACAAAGGCGAGAGGCCTCAACTCCTATAAAAATTCATGGGATAAATCCTCCCATAATTTTTCATGATGTCAATGCAGACCCTAATGAAATGCAAGTATGAGGATAATTGACAGGAAAAATGAAACATGTATTTGGATACTACCTTGTCAGTCTGGAAGAAATTGTGCCAAGGGATTTCGAGGGGTGATGAAGCTCATGGGTTGATGCCTTCTAAGATAAACATCCCCATATGATCACTTATCTTCATTCTCTCATTTGTTGCACCTGGCACCTCCCTCCTGAAACACACAAGAGAATATGTGCGAGGAGGAACTCCTCTTATCCTCGAGATGTCTCTTTGGTACTTCCCNGAATCCACTATGATACTCATGGCATTGATGTCAGCATCTTTGAACTTCTCCATAGCTGCAGCGTTCTGTGGTTCCTTCTCTTCTCCTTCTTCAAACTCTGGCTTCACGATCTTTCCTTTCACAATATCCAGCACTTTATTCTTAGCAAGGATGAGGTCAATCCTTGTCTTCCATGCTTTGAAGTTAAAGGCTCCATATAGCTTGTTCTCAGACTTCATAGAGTTCGTCATGGCTCGCTTGACTTGGTCAAACCCTAGATTTGACCAGAAATCCAAACTTCACGTCTTGGCCTTCTGAGAGTACTAGGAGATGCGTTGGGCTAGGGTGCACTGATCTATCCAGAGATCAAGTCAATCTCATCACTTAAGGTTCCTCGACAAGAGGTTTAGGGTTTCTACAACTGCTTTTGCTAGTAACCCTAGCTGCAGTGCTTTTGGAAACTGCTCCTTCTAGTAACCCTAGCGGCAGTTCCTCAATGAGCTCAATGTCTAGCAGATATGTTTCCTTCCAGCATTTTAGGCTGACTGAAGGGGTGTGGGCCCATAACCTGTTAGAATATAGAAGATGGTGTTCTCATTTTACCTTTGACAATACCTTCGTCACCCAACTACAGGTTGAAGCCTCCCTCCGAGCACCTTAACCTTGACCTGAGAATTTCTCTGGAAGCAAACCCTAGGCTAGATAGAAAAACAAAGAGTAGCGCATCAATCCCCAAGGATAGCGCATCACAAAAGCTAATCAGATAATCCCAAACCCTAGCCAAGAGATATTCAAGACAAAACTGAGAACTTGTTGCTGCTGAAACTGTACTAGCTCTTCTTCCAAACCTATGCACCAAACTGCAACTGCAGTGCGCACCAACTGGGAAACTGTTGCGCAGAACTGGCTCTATCTGCAACTGTTGAGATGTTGCAAATGAGAACTATCGCCCTGTATTTATAGTAATCATGCCAGTTTGTTGGGGCCAACTTCTCCTTCTAGGTATGTGTCTGTTCAGTATATTATTATTAATTATGGCCGACTTCTTCTCTTGGAGGCTAATAGCCTAATATAAATTATCTTGTTGAGCCGACAAGGCTTCTAGGGTTATTATAAAATTCATTAGGGTTTCTCTTGCTTCCCGAAGTCTTCTATTCTCGTCAGGTTCACACATGGGGGTAAATACCTCCCACAGCTACCATAATATTAACAGAGGAAACTTCAAACCTCGTGGTGGGTTCAGAGGAAGAGGACGAGGAGGAGGAATGGGTTGAGGTTGAGGTCAGATTATTTTCTATAACTGCGCCCAGCCAGGTCATTTGGAAAGGGATTGTCAGAACCCTTATACTACTTGTAGCTATTGTAATTCATTTGATCATGTCAATGAAGACTACCCAGTATTATTTGCTAAACTTTAGGAAAGACAAGGTGGAAACCAACAAGTCCAACTAATATCAGTTGAACCTCATGGTGAGGAACCTAGAGTCGTTGTTATTACTAAAGGGGGTGATGTTACAAGAGAAGATAGGGTGACTCCAGGAAAGACTACAAATGGATCAAGGATCAGAAGAGCTGTAGAGAAGGTGCCATTGTTTGATCCAAGGAAAGAAAAGAAAACTTTTGAAGAAGCAAGGAGGGAATTTGTAGGTGAACATGCTTCTTCGTCTAGGGCACAACCAGAAGTAAGGGAATTTGAAATGTCTCCAACATTTGATCAGTCTGTCGCACTTAGGCAAGGAAAAGAGGTAAGCAAACTGGTGGACTTCTTATATACTTGTATCAATTTAATTAAAGATGAAAGAGTTGTGAAAGAACTACAACAGCTGATAAGACAATATGAAATTGGAAGAGTAGACCCTCTACTGAATAGAGTTGTGAATCAAGTATCTAGAAAAAGGAGGACAAGCAAGGAACTTCACCTTAGTGCTTAGATTAGAGACAACGACATAGACTATGTGGTCTGCAACCTGGGATCAGAAGTAAATTTTATGACGAAGCAGACTTGGGCATTGATGGGAAAAACTAAATTGATTTACTCTCCTATTAGGCTCAGGATGGCTAATCAGTAGGCGGTGAGCCCCTTTGGAAGCCTAGAGCATGTCTCTGTATGAGTAGAAATAGGCTTTTCAGACCAAGTTGAAGGTTGTGAAGTTCGATACACAGGTCAGAGTTGTCCTAAGGACCATGTACGAAGTTGTGAGGAAACCTAGAGCAGTTTTCCTAAAGAAAAGTGGGTACATAAGTTCATTAACACCTTATATACTACGCCTATCAACTGGTATCTTCAAGCAAAAGTGCGCTTAGTCACTACATATTGGTATGGTATGACCCAGAACTTTATAGCTATGTTCCTATTTGAAATTCATTTCCCCACAATAGATCAGGCTTTACAAGTTGTAAGATAGAAGGTCTTTGAGGAAGTACCTAACCCTCCTCTTGACCAAGAAGAAGATGAATGGATTGCGCCTCTTCAGCGGTTACAGGGTTGTTATAATATTAATGTTGATGAAGATGATGACCCTAGGAGTGTGAATATTTCAGAAACTGAAGGACAATGACATATAGAAGGGTCAGGGATTGAATTAACTTTTATTGGGAAGCCTATTAAAATTAAGAAAGTTAACATTAGAACAGAGAAAACACTAGTAAGATTACAAAATTATTGCATGAGTATCAGGACTTGTTCCCAACCAATTTCACAAATATGAGGGGCATTAAAGGTCCCATGGGAGAAATGAAGATCCCTTTGAAAGCAGATGCAAGACCTATCAAGCAAAGACCTTACTGACTGAATCCCAAGTACAAGCAGAAAATTAAGATTGAATTAGATAGAATGTTGGAAGCAGGAATCATAGAACCAGTTGAAGAATCTGAATGGATCAACCCTATGGTGGTCAAAGATAAGAAGTCAGGAGAAATCATAATCTGTGTAGATATAAGGAAATTGAATGATGCATGTTTACATGATCCATTTCCTACACCTTTTACTGATGAAGTTCTAGATAATGTAGGAGGATACGAAGTTTATTCATTCAAAGATGGATTTTCAGGCTATCACCAGATCAGAATTGTTAAGGAGGACAAACATAAGACTACATTTGCAACAGAATGGGGTTCTTTTCAGTACACTGTGATGCCTTTTAGTTTGAAGAATGCACCAACCATATTTTCCAGGGTGGTGGTCGAAGCATTTAAGGAATTTTTACATAAGTTTTTGGAGGCATACTTTGATGACTTAACCATTTTTAGTCTTCTGAAATATCATATTGAATGCTTGACATTAATGTTGGATAAGTGCAGGCAATGTCAGATTGCTCTGAAATTGAAGAAGTGTATCTTCTTCTCACCTTTTGGAGTGTTGTTGGGACATATTGTGTGTAAGCAAGGGTTGTTGGTCTCATTGTTGATCTACCTCCTCCTACTTCAGTTAGACAATTGCGCACTGCATTGGGACACACTAGATATTATATAAAGTTTATTAAAGGTTACGCACAGATAACAACACCTATGGAAAATTTGTTAAAGAAGGATAGTAAGTTTCAATGGACAAAAGAATGCCAACGGAACTTTGACATACTAAAGCAGAAAATGGTCACTGCGCCTATTTTGGTTTTTCTAGATTGGAGTAAAGAATTCAATGTTCATGTCGATGCTTCATCCATTGCATTAGGAGAAGTTTTGGCACAGCCAAGTGTAGTATATATTGACCACCCTATAGTCTTTGCTAGTAGGAAGTTTTCTACATATGAAATGAATTATACTACCACTGAAAGGGAAGGCTTAGCTATGGTATATGCGCTGTAGAAGTTTAGACATTACTGGTTGGGAGGACATTTCAAAATGTTCACTGATCATTCTGCATTAAAATACTTAGTCAACAAGCCAGTGTTGGGGGGGAGAATATGCAGGTGGCTATTATTATTCCAAGAGTATGACTTTGAGATCGTGGTCAAGCCAGGAAGAATGAACAAGGGACCTAACCACTTATCCAGGTTAGAAAATGTAGAGGAACCTACCAGCTTGGATAAAACACTACCAAATGCATAGTTGTTGGCCATCAAAAAAATCGATGATCACTTCACCGAGATAATCCAATTCTTGTCCTCAGGAATGGCACCTCGCAAGTATACAGTTATTCATAAGAAACAGTTGGTAGTCCACACTGAAGATTTTCAACTTATAGCTGGACAGTTATATAAGATGGGACCAGATGAGATCTTAAGAAGATGTGTTATGGAGTCAGAAAGACCGTTGATCCTTGCAGAAGCACATGAAGGCATCGCAGGAGGAAATTATGCAAGGAAAGCACCAGCGCAGAAAATTCTCAGAGCTCGCCTCTGGTGGCCCACCCTACATAAGGATGATAAGGAATACTACAAAGCCTGCGATGTATGTCAAAGAGTAGGGAAGTCATCAAGAAGGGATGATATGACTTTAGGACCTCAGTTAACTTTACAGGCATTTGAGAAATGGGCTATTGACTTTGTGGGACCTATCAACCCACCATGAAAGCACACAGGAGCTCGATATATTATCACTGCTACAGAGTATTTGACTAGATGGGCAGAAGCAAGAGCAGATAAGGGTTGTAGTGCAGCTACAACTGCGTGGTTCATCTTTGATGATATCATAACTAGATTTGGATGCCCAAAGATCCTTATGAGTGATCAAGGCACACATTTCATTAACAAAACTATTGAAGCCTTGACCCAGGAATTCGAAGTTCACCATCAAAAGAGCACACCATACCACCCACAGGTGAATGGTACAATCGAAGCTTTCAATAAAATCTTGGAGATAGCACTGACTAAGATTTGTAGCATTAACATAGATGACTGGGATTTGAGAATTCCAACAGTGTTATGGGATTATCGAACTACTTGCAAAAAGTTAACAACGCAGACTCCCTTTAAGCTAGTTTATGGCTTGGAAGCAGTGGTACCTATGGAATACTTGGTTCCTATTTTAAGAATTACATCATTTACAGGTATGGATGACACCGGCAGTGTTCAAGACAGGCTCGCACAGTTGATGGAACTAGAGGAAGACAGGTTCATTGTAGGATTTCATCAACATGTACAAAAAGAATGAGAAAAGGCTTACCATGACAGACATATCAAGAAGAAAGCATTCAAATAAGGAGATTTGGTACTTTTATATGACAACAAGTTCATGAAGCATCCATGAAATTTCAGGACACACTAGCTTGGGCCATTCGAGGTTGCCTATGTTACAGAAGGAGGAGTTGTGCAGTTGAAGACTCTTAATGGAGAATGGAAGGATGGCTTAGTAAATGGGAGTCAGTTGAAGCTCTCAGTAAAAGCACAGGAAGAAGGGTCTAGGCACTAGGTACAGTTGAAATTGGGTACCAGACACAGAAAAGACAGTCTTCACACGATAGGGAGGGACAGAGTAGAAAGCACAGTCTGCAGTAGAAGTAATAATAAAGGTTCAACCCTACAGTGACTCGGGACGAGTCACATGTGAGTGTTGGGGGCTTGTTGGCCCTTGGTCATGTATTAAGAAAGAAATACAAAGCATGAATTGCATGGAAGGTACACAAACTAAGGAAGGGTCGAAGTGGTTAAAGAAGCATAAAAGAAGGAGCGAAGTAAGGAAAAGAAAGTCATTGAAAGAGAAGATCAAGGAGGACAAAGAAGCAACGAGGATAGATCATGGACAATTCAGCAAGTGGAAGAGGACACCAATGGGTGCTTTGGAGCACCTCGTGGAGAAGAAGGAAGAAAAAGTCAACGAATTCCTTAAAATGTGGTCTGTGTGTACCTAGGGTTTCTAAGAGTCAAAGAAGGATAAATAGAGGGTTAAGAAGAGTGGAGAGGAGGATGTTGGATTAGGGATATTGAGTTGAGAAAGTGTTATATCTTAGAACATTCTTGTATTTTGTATCTTCAATTAGGTAGGAAGATCTACTCTGCAGCTGGGTGCACAGGGTTGGGAGGTAAGGAGGAGAGAGAGAAGGATCTGTAGCTAAGTGCGTAGATAGAACTATGTATTTTCATCTACTTTATCAATGAACACAGTTTTGTGGACGTATCCCTAGGAAGAGGGTGAACCACGTAAATCTTGTTGTTCTGCATGGATTAATGTTGTGTTATTTTCTATATTTTATATTTTTATTGCATTATTGTTTTGCTACTGAAGATAAGAAATATAAGTAACTTCGCGAAGCTAAAGCATAATATTGTTAAGAATATCCAGGTTATCTTGCATTGTTATTATGGAATCATCTTGCACTTCCACTATTTGTAGACACCTATGTCTTGCAACCCCCCTATTGCTACTCTGGGTGAGTCTTCATCTACTTCACAGGTGTTGTCAAAAGGGCCAATAGTTAGGGTTTGTTGGTGCGTTGTTAGATTTGAACCCTGGGTCTACCCCTGTGCCAACAACTCTTATCCCCCAATGCTCTGTGTGGACTCATGTTATGTAGATAAACTGCAGTGTAACATGCCTCAACCCAAAGAAAGAGTGGCAGCCCCTAACCATGCAACATGGCTCTCGCAGCCCCAACTATGGCCCTGTTATTCCTCTCAACAACCCCATTCTGTTGTGTATTGTAAGGAACAATCAACTCCCTCTTGATTCCCTCTACTGCATAGAAGTCATTAAAATCCTTGGAGTTATACTCACCCCCATTATCTGTCCTCGGTACTCTGATTTTCCTCCAAGACTGGTTCTCCACAAGATCTTTGAACACTTGAAACCGATTGAAGACCTGTCCTTTGGTCTTAATGAAGAAAATACAAGACTTCCAAGAGAAATCATCAATGAATATGACATAGTAAAAACAACCACTCAAAGATGCAGAAGACATAGGACCACATACATCAGAATGAATCAGATCAAGTATACATGCTGCTATGTTGTCACTGATTGGAAAAGCAATCTTGGGGTAATTTCCCAAAGCACACCCCTTGCACAACTCTTGGTGCTCTGTACTGAACGTTGGCACTCCAATCACAATCTCCCTCAATATCCTCAGAGCCCCATGATGCAAACGGGCCATCCTCCGATGCCATAGCTCACAAAGATCATTGTTGTTGGTAGTATGATACAATGCACTAGTTGGCTAAAACATTTGCTTGTACAACTTCTCATGTTGAGTCCCAATAACTTTGGCCGAAGTGATATCGGACCCCTTGGGAAATAGGAGCACATGTCCATCATGGAACAACACCTCATATCCCCTCTCCTCAATTGTACAAACTGAAATCAAGTTATTCTTGAAACCATGAACATATAGGACATCTCTCAACAACATGGGAGGTTGAGAATCCCTCTAAAATGATATTGTCCCACTACCAACTGCCTTGACCACTCGGTCATATCCAAGCACTACCTCGAGATCACCAATCTATGTAATATTTGTCAAATGCTCATGAACACCTGTCATATGGCTGGAGGCACCACTATCAATATACCAAACACTGGAATGTGTGGCTCTAGTGGAAAGATACACCACTAAGGAAAACCCCTTATCGAACCTGGTGGAAAACTCCTCCACCTCTGTTGAATTTGTTATCTGCTTCTTCTTCTTATTAGGAAATTATCTCGCATAGTGCCCAAACTTGTGACATGCAAAGAACTTGACTTTGCTCATGTCCTTCTTGCCTTAACCCTTCGGTTTGTTTTCTCCCTTAGGACCCTTTTTTAACTTCTTCTTTTTTTAGCAAAAAGAGCCACATTCTCCTCATCATTACTAGTAGATGAATTTCCATGCACATAACCTCTTTAGGTTTCATCCTAAACAAAGTCATCCCAAATACATTCCCACTTGGGAAGATTCTCCCTAGCCACAATGCCCTCAACAAAAACAGCCCATTGTTTGGTCACCCCATTCAATGTTGTCCTCACAAGTTCACTGTCAACAATGGCCTCCCCAATATCTCCAAGTTCATCTCTCACGTGTTTCAACATGGTAATATATGTGACCACATTTTCATCCTTGGTCATTCTAATGCTTTTCAATTTCTCTCTCATAACCATCTTCTAGTTCTCATTTGTACTTTGATACAACTTAGTCAAAGACTCTGACATCTCATAGGCATTTTTCTTCCATGTCACATGAGGAATCAAATGGTCCTTGATGGCATTAAGGGTGATTCTTTTAGCCTTGATACTCTTCTTGTTATAATTTGCTAGAAGAGTAGCATCTGTAGGTATTGTTACTAGGTTTGTTATGGAGTTCTCAACAATGTCCCATAACTCACTCTCATGTAGAAGAAAAATCATTCTCTCCTTCCAAGCACCAAAATTTATTGCCCCATCAAGTATGTCCTCAACCCCTAAACCAATAGCCATTGACCCTTCTCAGCTGAAAATAAAAAAATTCCAAAATTTTTCCAGTGAAGTAACTTTTGTCCCACTCTCTATATTGTTGATTTAAATCTGCACTTCTCTTCAACTCAACGTTGATACCATGTAAAAAATTTAGACCCCACATGTTGAAGAAAATATATGAAATGATCTTACTCAAGTATTTTCAGATCTTGCTTGGCTAAAGCAAGATAGACATGAATATCACCCTATGTTTAGAGCCATCAAAATTGGTATCATAATTCACAAGTATTGTTTACAAGTTCTTAGGCTAGTTTTTTTATAAATAAAAGCTTGCTGAAAAATTCATTATTTATGTAATTTTCTTAACATAACAGATGCTGAAATAAATATAGAAACAGAAGTAAAGACACCAAGACAATAATCAAAACAGATGAGACATTGTTACACATTATTTTAGTCATCCCTATGACTGTTAATGATGTAAACCTATGTGTTGCCTTCAGAGGGGTCAGTGTCCTGAGTTCCTAAAGAGAGAAGGGAGAAGAACTTTTCCTGAGAAAAGAAGTTGCATTTTCCTTTGTAAAAATCCTATAAAAAAGGAAGTTCGCAGGTTGCTATATAGGCAGGGTGCGAGAATGCTTGATTCTCGCAGGTTGCACCATAGCCGGGTTGCGAGAGGTTCGCAGGTTGCTCTATAGGCAAGGTGTGAGAATGCTTACACGTGAGAAAAATGAGTGTTTTCTCGAATCTTCTAGAAGAAGAAACTTCCATGGTGAGGTGGCATCCAAATGGTTTGGATCTTACTCGCTTTCATGATTTAGTGGGATCATCCTAACCTCTTCACCTTATCCTCTTCAATTTATAAAAGGAGAGGAGCTCTCATGGAGAATGTTAGCTTTGGAGCTTTTTGGATTAGCTAAGTTGGATTTGGCTTGGAATTAGTAGCTTGTGGTTTTGAGTTTTTCCTTTGTCAAGATAGATTGTGAATACTATCAGATCTGTGCTCTCAGAATTCTTGGAGTGAAAGTGTGTGGGGAACGAAGGATAGTTGGAAGGGACCTTACGACATCAAGGCCATGGTTGTAATCTCTCTTTCATATTTAATATGATACAGTAATTTGATTCTTTCCTATAAAGCTTGTTGTGTTTTATTGTATGATTCCTTGATCACATACATAGGCTTATATTGAGTTTATGCTATTATGATCGCTTTGGATGGTTATGTTCTTTTGCAGGTTCATAATTGTATGAGCGTTGGAACGGAGCTAGGATGGCGATGGTGAGAGGAAGTGACATTTAAATGGTATGTCACCCATCTCTCTTTAGTTAGTAAATTCAATATTTAAAACTTAAGGAAAGCATCATGTTCTAGTGTGTTTTGTTCTAGATCTAGGTGGATCTAGGGAGATCAGTTAGTGTCCACACCTATCGATTTGTCCGATAACAAAATTGGTGACTCCACTGGGGAATGGATTGTTTCCTAGTTGGTCTATTTTATCTTCCTTTGATTGCTTATTTTATGGTTTCTGAGTCTGTGGGACATCCATCTAGACTCTCTGGATCTAGAAGTTCACTTAGATTCCCTGTCCTTTTTCAAATTTTTCTTTGATTACAGACATTCTCGCATTGTACCTCTCTGTGGCCTGCAAGAATCACTGATGTTTGCACCCTACTATTTAGTTAGGTGTGAACTTCTCGCACCCTACCAATGTCCAACCTGTGAGAATACCTAATTCTCACACTATACTCTATTGCTAGGCTGCGAACTTGTTTGTTAGCGTTTTTGGATTGGGTCTTGTCATGTTTCGATCACCCAGTTTTGCTTTGATCAGCTGGATTGAGCTTTTGGAGCTTATATTGATCTGCTTACAGTCTAATTGACATCCTTTGAGTTTCTTTTAGCCACTTTTGCTTTGTTTGGTTTTGAAAGATTAGTCTCTTGCTTTGAGTGTCTTTCAATTACAAAGCACGTGTTTTCTTTAGAATTGTTTAAGGAAAGATGAGATTTCTTCTAAATAGTTCGCTTTAAAAGAAAACTTTTAGTTTGGGTTTCTTTGTTTTAAGAAAGTTCATTATTGCTTTTAGTGAAATTTTTGAAACAAAAAGATTTAATTTCTTGCTTTATATTAGATTGGGGGCATCCTT
>JASDQU010100137.1:365868-380277 GCA_032191745.1 Picea mariana | reverse complement strand
TATTCTCTTGGACTTAAGCCTTTAGGATTAGCCCCTATTTCCAACCTCTCAGCCCCCTCTCCCTTACCTAGCCTATTGGAGCTTAGGCCCCCATAAATCTTTCTTCGTGGTCAGTCTACATGAAACAATGTTTTTATATTATTAATATGAATATTTACATGTACAAAACAGGCTCTTGGCTTTTAACACCTAATCTCTCCGGCCTAATAAATACATAATCACATAGCTCATAATTGTTCGGATCACCAGCCTACAAAACATGTTTACAATTCATAATACACAGGGGCTCGTCCTAGGGGTATTACAATACCCTCCCCTTATTTTTTCACTGTCCTCAGTGCAATGTATTTACATAGAATCAACAAGATTTTCAAAATCTTAAAAAATATGCAGGAATTCGGCCCGCATAGTGTCCTCATGCTCCCATGTCACGTCCTTAGGACTGTACTAGGTCCACTGGACCTTTACAATCCCTATGGTTCGATTCTGGATTTGTTTTCTCTTTTGGTCCAATATGCACATCGAATGCACTTGCAAGGCACCTTCTTGCTCCACCTAAATCACATTCCAATCAATAACATGATCAACATCAGGTATATATTTCTTAATAAATGAAACATGAAACACATTATGTGGAATCATGGACGCAGACAATGCAATCATATAAGCAATTGGTCCAATCCTTTCTAGGATTTCAAATGGCCCACAATATCTGGCTGCCAACTTGGAAACGTTTCCCAGCTTCAGGGAACTTTAGTTGGCTTTCACTTTCAAGAAAACATGATCACCCACTTTAAACTCCCTCTGGGTCCTGTTCTTATCAACATAACTTTTCTGCCTGTCTTGGGTAGCCTTCTAATTTTGCTTAATCTTCAACATTTTCTCTTCCATTTCCTTAAGTAACTTTGGCCCAACCATTGCCCTATCAGCTGGGTTATCCCATCTTATTGATACGTTTCACTTTATTCCATAAAGTGCTCCAAATGGGTTCATTTTTAGTGATGCTTGATACCCATTGTTGTAAGCAAATTCTACCAAGTGTAGGTAGTCTTCCCATCTATATGGTTTGTCCATCACATGCATCCTTAGCATATCTTCTATCACTTGGTTCACCCTCTCTGTCTTCCCATTAGACTCAGGATGATAAGAAGTGTGGGAGTTCAGATTCATTCTGAACCCTTTGAATAACCCCTTCCATAACTTTGAGGTAAATTTTGGTTCTCTGTCAGACACAATTGTCTTGGGAATACCGTGCAATCATGATACTTCCCTCATATAGATATCGACAACATTGGCTGCCTTGTGAGTAGTCTTCAATGGAATAAAATGGGCATATTTCATAATCTTATCCACCACCACCATGATGGAATCATGTTGCTTATTTTTTCTGGGTAATCCTATGATGAAATCCATTGTCACCACTTCCCACTTCCACTTAGGAATGCATAATGGCTGTAGTATCTCTGCTGGGTGTGTATGTTCAGATTTGACCTTCTGACACTCCATACACCTGGCGATGTATTCTGCAATTTCGTTCTCCATACCTAGCCAAAAGTAATGGCTCTTGATTGCTGCCACTATTTTTTTATACTTAGGGTGCCCAACGTACGACACATTATGCATTTCTTTCAAGATCATAATTCTCAATTCCTGGAAATTAGGTACATAAATTCTATTTTTGTACAAGAGTGTTCCATCAACTTCCAATTTATAATCTTCCACTTTCTGTAGCATATTAGCTTGTTGTATCTTTTCTACCAATTCCATGTACTGCAAATCTTCATTTTCATCTTCCAAAATTCTTTCTTTAATATCATTTTTATACATGCTAATGGTCGTAGCGTGTAGTTCATGCACTCTTCCACTGAGTGAATCAACCTCTTTGTTCACCTTTCCTTTGATATGTTTGATATCAAAGTCGTACTCACAAAGGAATTCCAACCATCTATTCTCCCTAACATTCAAGGTTGGCTAATCAAACAAATACTTCAGACCTTTATGGTATGTCCTTAGTTCAAACCTCTTTCCCATGATGTAATGTCTCCATTTCTTTAGAGCGTGCACTATGGCTTCTAACTTCAAATCATGAGTTGCATAGTTCCTTTCATGATCCTTCAACTTCCTGGACTCATAACATATTACAAACCCATCTTGGCTGAGGAATCCCCCTAGTCCTTCCTTGCATACATTTGTACACACTACAAAATATTTATTTGGATCTACAATCCCCAGGATTGGAGCACTGGTTAACAACTGCTTCAATTGTTGGAAGCTTCTCTCAAATTCTTCTGTCCATTGAAATTTCTTCTCCTTCCTTTTCAAAGAAGTGATGGGGTGTCAAATCCTTGATAAACCTGCAATGAACCTTCTGTAATATCCATATAAACCTATAAAGGATCTAACTTTTGTTACATTATTTGGCGCAGACCATTCTCTAATGGCTTCTATCTTCTCAGGATCCACAACTATCCCATATTTTGAAATGATATGTCCCAAATAATGGATCTGCTTTTGATAGATTGAGCACTTGCTCAATTTGGAATACAGTTGGTGCTCTCTTATCACTTGCAAAACCATCCTCAAATGATGTTCATGCTCTTCCTCTGACTTAGAATATACAAGTATGTCATCCAAAAAGACTATGACAAACTTGTATAGATATTCTTTGAATACACCATTCATTAGGCACATGAAAAAAACAGGTGTATTTGAAAACCCAAATGGCACCACTATGAATTCATAATGACAATACCTGGCTCTGAAGGTGGTATTGTTGATGTATTCATCCTTTATCCTTACTTGGTGGTACCCTAACCTAAGATCTATTATTGAAAATATCTTGGCATCCTTCAACTGATCAAAGAGATCATTGATCCTTGGCAAAGGATACTTGTTCTTAATAGTCACTTTGTTTAATTGTCTGAAATCGATGCGCAATCTTAATGTCCCATCTTTCTTCTTCACGAATAGGACCGGGACACCCCAAGGTGACACACTTGGGAATATATACCCCTTCTTCAGAGGTTCTTCAAGCTGCAATTATAGTTCCTTTAGCTCTAGTGTACTCATTCTATAAGGATTTTTTGACACTGGAGCAGTTCCAAGCATCATGTTTATAGAGAAATCAATATCTCTCTTTGGGGGTAGTCTGGGTACCTCCTAGAATATATCTTCAAAATATTTTAATAATGCATGGTCTTCAATATTTGACACCTTATCCTTAGGTGCTTCTTCCATATGAGCTGCAAATATTTGGCAGCCCTTCCTATAGAACTTTCTCAGATGCATTGCTGAGATTTCTCTGATATTCACTGCCCTTGGGATTCCCTTCACTTTTCTTGGGTTTCCTTCCTCATCCAGGCAAGTGAATTCCTTGTTACAACAGTCTAAGATGGTATGGTGATGGTCCAACCAATCCATCCCAATTAGACAGTCATAGGAACCTAAAGGTAAGATGTTGGATTCAACCCTTGTGCTCAGTCCATTAATGTCCACTAGACAAGACTTAAACAATTCAACAACCTTTCTCTTGGCTCCTGTAGCCAACATCACTAACCAAGATTTTCCATGCTTTCTTCTTGGAAAATGAAAACTTTCCACCATTCTAGGATCTATATAACTATGACTAGCCCTTGAATAAATTAAAATAGTAAAGTTATGGTTATTGATCATGCCTTCAACTTCAATCATGTGTGATTGAAACTCAGCTTGCTTGTTGTCCAGGGCTGCATAGATCCTCGGTACACTTCTACCCATGTCCTCCATTATTTCTTCCTATTGAACATTGTGGACAACTCTCACTTTGTCATTTCTATGGGGGAAATCTCTGTACCTATGATTTCCTTTACAACCCCAACATTCCATAGGAGGTTGTCTTGGCATTTTCCCACCTACTTCATCCTTCCTGGGTTCTCTAAAACTTGCCTGTTCTTGAGGGATATTTCTGAAAAAGGATGGCTTAGTTCCCTTCTTCCTCTGATCCATCTTGAATTTCTTCTTGTCTTCCCAAGCCTTCCAGAAAGTGGGATTTTCTCTCCGCTGTTCATATAATCATTTTGCTCTCCTTATAGTTTATTCCATAGTTTTAGGATCATCAAACTGGATCTTGTCAATGCTAGAAGATGGTAGTCCACTCAAATACCTTTGAATTTTGACATTCTCATCTTTGATGAAACGGACATACTTCAACAATTCCAAAAACCTTCGTTCATATTCATCAATGGTCATGCTACCTAGCTTGAGTTCAAATAACTCTTTCATCTTTCTATCATAGTATCTCTTAGTAAAGTATTTCTTTTCAAAATACTTCTTGAATTCCTTCCAAGTAACATTTTTCTCTTTAATGTGTTGCACCTACACAAGTTGATCCCACCACAT
The DNA here is from genome assembly GCA_032191745.1 of Picea mariana. Classification (NCBI taxonomy): domain Eukaryota; kingdom Viridiplantae; phylum Streptophyta; class Pinopsida; order Pinales; family Pinaceae; genus Picea; species Picea mariana. The sequence continues at coordinate 375,900 of JASDQU010100137.1, read as the reverse complement.
GGATGCCTTTCCTTTTAGTTGATACATTGCAATTGTTCCTTCTGCATGAAAGGAATAATTCTACAGTTGGAAATATTTCCTCATGCCAAGGAGCGATGTCTCAGCATCTTCCTCCTTCTATTGCTCTCCATCAAATGTAGGAGGTTTAATTTTTTTCATTTCTCCCTTTAGTTCATCCACTCCAGATCTCCTGTGCTTTCTGGTAGGATATGGGTTTGAACTACCATGTTCCTTTCTCTTGGAGTGCCCTTGGGAGTGAAGATGGTGTCTGCCAACACTCCTTGATTTCCTATTCTCATCAGGGAACCTGTGACTTCCTGATTTACATGAGTCACCCTTCTTATACAATTTATTTTCTATCCTTTCCAGACTCTGTATCAACTTTATGTTGAATTCTCCCTGTTGATCCCTAGCTTTCATGATCTTTTTTTTATCTGCTCGGTGAGTCTAGACATATTTGTGCAATATTTAAATGATTTTCATCATGTTTCCTTTCTTATATATATCTTCTCCATGCCCATTGGAGTTTGATCATTCAACTCCCAAATGGAAATTCATTCCTATAGCTTCATTCTCTGAAATGGAAGAATTATGTGCCTCCTCCATTTCTCTACACTGGGCGACAAATCGGTTTGGTTCTGACAATCGTTAACTTTGCAAACAAAATGTGCAGTCAACCAAAATTTGTCAGGCCACCAGTCCTTAACAAATTCCACAGTACTCATAAACCAACCTGATTCAAGAAAACGTTCAGATTTCATTCTGCGGTGCTCGAGAAATCAAGAATCCCTGCATATCTTTTCTTTTTGAGCTCTGCTCNCCCTTTCTATTAGCTCCCAACCCATGCGACCACAGTTATGGCCAAGTTCTATATCAATAGGATCTTACTTGGGACTTCAAGCCTCTGGCTTCAGAAGTCTTTAAAGCACATCACAACAATCTCTCAGAGTTCCAGATTAATGAACTCGTGAGGTAGGGTGGATCAACAATCCACAACTATCCAACATCCAATGACTGACACCCACTGTGGAACTTCAGACATCTGATATTCAGGACTTTGGAGGTTCGGGACTTTAGGCTTTGGAAGTTTGTGCATCAACACACCTCACTTCTCCCAAAACGTTAATCTCTGAACACATCCATGTCAAATTTGGTCACATCATTACATCTCATCACCTTAGTGTTATGAAACTTTTGAAGGTTATTCCTTTCGTCCCCTTATGAAACATTCTCCTAGAGTGTCAATTCTATGAACTTCACAACTGGTGCCACACATCCACTGGACCCATGGTTTCCATACTTGAACTAGGATATCAAATAGTCACATCACTTAATGCCTTTCAAATTGCGGGGACATGCATTGGTGGTTTGGAGTAACCAGCCTTTTGTCCCACAATTCTTCTGACGCTAACACGTAACCCCCTGGTAAAACCATGGTATGGATTCTGGGACCACCATGGGAAATTAACTCCCGTTTAACTTGGGTCCTCGCAATGCCTCTTGGCCGTCGATCTTTATGTATTGTGATAAATGTCAGTGTGGGTCTGCCAACCTTTAACTATGTCATGTAACCCTAGGGCCCACATAGTACAACTAACAACATTCCAGGTGGGGGCATGTGGTAGGTATAGAATAGGTCCACATCACCTCCATGTGACGTCATTATGAATTACCACTTCAGCTCTTCGAGGCTTCGAGAGTTCTTGCCTCAACACACACTAATTCTTTTGAACGCCAAAATCCCAAACAAGCCAATCTGCTGACATGGGTCCCTTTTGATGGACGGTCCGGATTACTCTAGACTTCGAAGATTCGATAATTCTATGTCCTTCATATCATGCCATAACTTCCACCCTTGGATTGATCCAACGGTCAAGCTCTTCTCCCATATCTATGGTGTAGATCCACTTTGGGGACTTTGGGCTTTGAGAGTTTCAACCTCTCCATACTTGTTTTCTCTTGAAGTGATTTCACCCGAAGTCCATGGATTTCCACCACGTATCCTCTCTCTCATATCGACGGCACAGATAGATTCCATTACTCTGTGAATTTCCAAAGGAACTCACGGCTAACTGCCTCGCAACTTTTCTAGATATGACGGTCAAGAATTTCCCTCCTTCTCCTGAATAGATCCTATGGCCCACATTACTCTGTGGCCCAATACCACGTCTGACATGGTTTTATAATACCGCTACACCTCCTGAGCTTCATAACATGGCCAAGGTAAGCTCTTGGCACTCAGGAATGTTCTAAGGTTCGAAATTGGTTCCTCTTGACATTATTTCCACCTAAAACCTTGGTTCCAATGACTACTTATCCAGCCCATCTAGGTTCAGTGCTTGAACCTTGGCTCTGATACCAATTTGTAACATCCCCAACCACCAACAGGATAGGAAACGCCACTACTTGGACACTTCACTTAGCTAAGATACCAATTTTTAATGTCCCCAGCCACCAATAGGTCAGGAAATGCCACTGAGGAACATGCATATATATATATATATATATATATATATATAACATGCATTTATAATGAATTTAAAACAAATAACACAGAATTACTGCTACCATAGTGAATCAAATGGAATTGACAGTAAGTCCTACATGAAACAAAACACATGATAAAATTTCAAGAATCTCAAACATGCATAACATACATAATTAAGCACAAAAATGATACTTATCTTTTAACTGGAGAAAACACCACCAACTATGTGCACACCTTCCATAAGCCTCCTAGCCTTAGACCACACTACTCATCACTCTTAGCAGTGGGTCACCCCCGAACTGGGACTAAAATCCACTGGGCAAGGGATTCCTAGGCTAGGCAAGGTCAATAGGAAAGTCACATGGTTTAAGAAGAAGGATTATCTCCCAGGAGCCACTTACGCCCACTGCTCATAAAATCTCATTCCCCACATTCCTGTCCCACCCCATAAGTATACACCTTCACTATCCCATAGTCCATCGACTGCTCCACCTTCTTTACCTTGGGCTTCAACAACATGCCGAAACCGAATTCTCAGAGCTCTGTAGTAGCTAAGGGACTCCCTCCAGGAGAACTCACTTCCTCAACACACTCTCTCAGTTAGAAAGAGTTTCTCATAGGCCTAACAACCTACTTCTTCAATCCACAACAACCTCTCTCACCTGGAGAGAGAGTTTCTCACAGGCCTGACAACTTGCCTCTTCAACCATGGGCTTGAAAACCTGCTTCTTCAAACCACAATAGCTAATTCGGGTAAGGAAAGGGATGGCTCAATAATTACAGAGGTGCACAATGGCCACGAGTTCAACAATGGAAGAAATGGCTAACTTCGTTCTTGCTCAGTGCGTGAGTGAATTCATGAGGAGAGATGTGGCAGACTGGTTTAGAATAGAGAATATGATGAGAGGGTCCATGCCAGAAATATCTGTGCATGAAACTCTTTGCATGCCATGAGTGAGTGCTTGCATGCCCTCCCACCCAACAACAAGAATTTCCGCCTTAAGTCTGCATGTGCCTGAGCTGACACCTATCACTCATGAAGAACATTCCTTTCTCGTTGGAAGTCACCTGTTCTTCCTTAGGAACTTAGGATAAAAAAATATCCTTTTACAAAGCTTTGGAATAATAATAAAATATTATTCTCTTGGACTTAAGCCTTTAGGCTTACCCCCTCTTTCCAACCTCTCATCCCCCTCTCCCTTACCCAGCCTATTGGAGCTTAGTCCCCCATAAATATTTCTTCATGGTTGATCTACACGCAACAATTTTTTTATATTAATAATACGAATATTTATATGTACAAAACATGCTCTTGGCCTTTAACACATAGTCTCTCCAACCTATTAAACATATAAGACCATATCTCATAATTGTTCGGCTCACCAGCCTACAAAACATGTTTACAATTCATAATACACTAGGGCTCTTCCTGGGGGTATTACAACTGTATACCAGGATCTTGATTGGTTGGTGGGTGAATCATGATCAAAGATGTGAGGGACTTGGCACTTAGGTCAATTCTATTTACCATCACCAAATTGGCAGGTAGTAGCAACGCTCATCTAGCTTCGAAATCCTAGATGTCATATGTTTTACAATGTGTAGAGACGGGTTGTTTAATTGGAGCGTAGAGTTCCTTCGGAATGTGAAGTAACATATATCGAAGTGTAGGAAAGGTAGGCATTCACAATTTAGATATGGATCTTTCCTAGTTCTGTTCTTATTGAAGCAAGTTCCCCAGATGCAGCCACAGGTTGCGTTGATAGCACATCCTATGACTGAGCCACAGATGGAGAGATGGACCAGTTTATCCTCGAGATTGGGGAATGAGCCCTCAACATTTAGATTTACAGCTGATTTCTTCGCTTGGTGGAGGATATAGTTAGTTTTCATTGAGGATTTTCCTTATGTTGGAGTGGAATTTTGGGGTAGTGTAGACCTAGTGTTCCCTGAGGTAATTCAGTTGGATGCGTCAAGTACGAAACTAAAACTTGTCATGTATTTTTGTTTTTAATATTTTATATTGTTTTTGATGTATACAATGAGGGATCTAAATATTTTTTTGTTTCATAATGCAGACAAAGGAGCATCACGTCCGGCGAAGATGTCGGCATTGGGGCATCATGGAGACACAAATGTAACAGTGGAGCACGAGGTTGTGGTGGGAGGACTTTGAGAGGTTAAGAGAAACCTTTGAGTCTTGACCATGGGTGTCCCACCTCTCAGGAGGCGAGACGTGCCTCTCCATTTGCAAAGACATACAGTTGGAGTTCTTGAGAGTCTGAACCACTTTCTTCACGAAGTGGCTCGTGCAGTAGTGTGATTCATGGAGCACAACATGATACATGAGGATGACTAGGATCCTCAACATATTTTGTAGTCTTTAATGATGATGTCATGGGCATGAAGGCACAAACTTATTTCCCTATTATGTACCTTTTGACGATGTATTTAAAAACAAAATTTTTCTATTACGCATCTATATGTATATCTGAGTTTCGTGGTGCCTATTGATGTTGAAATTTATCTTATGTGATGCTTTATGTACATGTGATTCATGTCTTTTTAAGAATGTTTTATCTATTCACAAGATACCGATCCAATATGTAATTAGATAATGAATCCAAAGTTGTGTTGAGTTCTCTCGATATATGTCTGTATTGTATAAATTCAAACGATCTCTCGAGACAATGAACTCTTAGCTGGAGATGTAGTAAGATGGGGTTTCGAACAACATAATATCGATTAAGATGATAGACCACAAGTTGAGAGTCTAGGTTAACAATCAAATGAGTTATACCTAATCTAGAGGAGGCTTCAGTTAAGAGTTCTATGACGACATGATATTCTGCCATGTTATTGGTTTCTGATCCCAGGAAAATTCCTCCTGAACTCCCCAAATCACCAGAGTGGTAAATAACCCAAGTTTCAGAAGAAATTCTCTGGGTGTGTCAACTAGTGCCATCCAAAAACCGAACAAATATGGGAAAGGGAGATGTCATCATGCAAGTACATGCAAGAGAAAAGACACACCAAATCAAAAGTATATAGTAAAATAGTGTACAAAGCACACATGCTAGATGTTCTATGCATAATACTTCCTGAGGTAAAGCCCATTTTGGGGCTCACCGAGAGATATTCCATCGTACTCAACTAACTTGTAGGCGCCTCTATGTAATACACATTTTATGATATAAGGTCCATGCCACAAAGGTTCTAACTTCCCTATCCCCAACTTATCATGAGCTTGGTCATAAAGAAACTAAGTCTCCTTCTGCAAAATAACGAGGTTGAATGGATTTGTCAAATTGACTCTTCATTCGGTTTTGATATGTCTCGTTAACGAGATCAACATTGCAACATGTTTCATCCAACTTGGTTAAATACATGAATCGTTCCTCTTCAACAGAGGTATGAGGAAGGATTTCCATGGTGAGTTTCAACAAAGGGATCTCACACTCGATTGGTAACACCGCTCCTATGCCACATACCAACTGGAATGGAGTGAATCCAATTGCAATATTCATTGAAGTGCAGTAGGCCCAGAGTGCAGTGAAAATTTGCAGGTCCCAAGAGGTTTTGTTTGTCGCCACCATGCGTGGGAGCATGGTATTTAGGAATTTTTTGATAGCTTCAACTTTTTTGTTTTCTTGAGGATAGTAGGGGGATGAGTTTTCATGGAGAAAACCCAACTTGATGTGAAACTCACTCATCATCTAGTTCTATAAATGTGAGCCATGATCAAGACAATGGATTGTGGGACACCAAAGCGAGTGATGATGTGGTTAAAAACAAAGAGTGTTGCAATACAACCATCATTAAGAAATGTAGGCATAGCATGAACCCATTTAGTGAAATAATCAACAACAACGATGATATAACCATGCCCCCTAGCTGAGGTAGGATTATATTGCACAAAATCAATGCTCCATTTGGAAAAGGGGACAATGGATACAATGGGATGCAGCGGAGCAGGGTGTGTACATGCCTTTTTCTGAAAAAATTGACAGGGTGGGAATCGTTTGACAACCTCCATACAATCTTTGAATATGGAGGGCCAAAAATAACCGAAACGTAAGTTTTTTTGGGTTGTAGCCATCCTAGAAAGATGAATACCACAAGCTCTAAGTTGATAGTCATTCAACACATGTTCATCCTCATCGTGGGTTAAAAAGCGTCATAGGGCAGTATCAATACCATGGTAGTACAAAGTATCACCAATGATAATGTAGTGTTTAGAATGGTGGTAGATACGACAATGTTTGTAACATGAAACATCGGGTTGGAAACATTGGGTTTGGATATAGAGAAGAATATTTCCATACCAAGGGTCTGATGTGCTAATGAGGAATGAAGATTCGTTGGGAAGAAAATCACTGGGCTTAGTATCTCCATCAACATAGGGAAGATCATAGATGAGTTTTGCAAAAACCAATGATTTTTTAGCTTTTCATTTGGAAAAATCAATATCGAATTCTTGAAGAATAATGATCCATTTGGAATATTTTCCCCCAAGGAATCAATGTGTAAGGATACGGTACATGGATTTCGAGTCCACAATGATCGTGGTAGTGTGTAACAAGATGTAGTGGCAAAATATCTGGACGACAATGAATGCAACCAGAGCCAACTTTTCAACATGTGAATATCGAATCTCAAGACCAGATAGACTCTTGCTCAGATAGTGGATCATATGTTCATCACTGCTAGGATCCTCTTGAAATAACACCATAGAAATAGTGGAAGTAGAGGCAGCCAAATAAAGGATATAGCCTCGTGCATAATCTGGGTGGTGCAAGAGAGGCGTGTGGGTTTAGGCATATTTAAGAGAATCAAAAGAGCATTGAGAAGTGTCATCCCAGATGAAAGGAGTGTCTTTCTACAACAATCACATAAATCCTTTAGTGAGTTTGGCATAATTACAGATGAAATGCTGAAGAAATTTTTTTTCCCCTTGAAAACTTTGTAGTTAGGTCAGATTGTTGGGAGGGGGTAAAGAAAGGTTAACTTTTACTTTTAAGGAATACAGCCTAATCCCATCTTTGGAGATGATGAATCCAAGGAGTCGAATTGATTCCACAATGAAGATGCATTTGTGAGGGTTCAGACAAATATGGTAAAACCAACCTCAAAGAAAAATGGCTTGTAAATGACCAATATGGTCTCGTCGAGTAGGTGAATGAGTGGGTAAATCATTGAGGTAAGGTTCCACAATATGTTTGATATCGTGGAAATCATACGACATGGCCCACTGGAAAGTATCACCAACATTTTTAATACCAAAAGGTAGCTTCCGATAAGCGAACGTCTACCAAGGGAAGATGAATTTTGTCTTATGCTGATTAGCCGGTAGAATATCGATTTGGTTATACCCTAGGAAACCATCCATGAAGGAAACTATAACGCTTCCAGCACAATTATTGATGATTTGGTCGATAAAGGATGTTGGGTAATTGTATTTAGGACAAGCCTTATGGATATCCCTATAATCAACACAGACATGAATGGTTCCTTGTTTCTTAGCAACCATAATGATGTTAGAAACCCATTCCATCAAGGGGACAGGATAAATAAAACCAAACTTCAATAGTTTTTCAACTTCTGCCTTTATGGCTGTGGTTTTCTTAGGATGAATAGGGAAAAGTTTTTTTCATACATGTTTAACACTTGGGTAAGTTTTTATTTCATGCACAATGATCGATGGATCGATCCCTAGAATTTATTTGTAACTCCAAGCGAAGACATCGCATAATTCTTTGAATAAAGCGGTATAAGCTTCCACTTCCTCGGGCAAAAACTTGGCGCCGAGATGAACATTTTCCACAATACCTTCTTTGATCAAGATTTTGATAGCGAGCATAGAAGAGATGTTTCCTAAATTCTCCTCGGAAGTAGTGTCTTGAGTAAGTATGGGATATTGGGGAGAATCAAAAACACCGTCATGAAATATAGAGTGTATATCTTTCTCAATGTCATCTAGACTAGGGATAAAAGATGAACGATGATGGTTGTCATACCAAGATACCTTTTTGATACTAATCATTTCCATGATGGATTCGGCAGATGGAAAAATATGTATGATGTATTCGAAAGCAGAGGATAGGGAATCTATCCAAGATGGCAATGAGTAATTTTTGGATTCCAACAGATGTTGGTCGTCCAATGAGGGAGAGGCAGATTGGATGGCATTGTATGAATCCTCGGAAGGAATAAGTGACATAGCGTCACCTAGGGCATCGAATTCCAAAGGACTAGGAACAATCCATGGATTAGATGATTCGTAAGATTGATATGCCATAGTCGAGATCATATTGATTGTGGGAACATGTTGCGAGGTGGGAGGAAGTGGTGTAGGGAAAGTACCCATAAGGGAAGAGTATTTTAAAATACCTACACCAACAATTTCGTAAGTGATATTAGTATCTCCCAGGAAAGGAATATTGTTGGTGGCAGGAGTGCGAGCGTCGGGGGTACAGTAATCTAACAGATTGATAGTGACAATTTTACCTTGATAGGGATATTGTACACATCGAAACACCCATGAAGCGACGAAAGTCATGGCATAAAACCAAATTATTGCTAACAACAAGTTGTAATCAAGGGGAGCATTGACTACCTCTACATCGACATAAACAGTCTTTCCTCCCAACTGAACAGCTAAGGACTGCAAGAGTCCGTGAAGACGAAAACCTCGCCCATCGAATGCTCGTAACATTGTAGGGGATTTATTAAGTGTAGGTGATTTCAACCCTTTTCAACAAGATAATGACATGAAACAAGTGGAATCTCCCTCATCCAGTATGGTACGATGAATGTGTTGGTTATGAACAACAACATCGATCTGAAAAGCAAGCTGGTGATAAAGTTGTCACTTGAAGTTATCAAGGTTAAACGTGATATTATTCGACGAATCGAGATCGATTGTGTCGATGGAGGCCAAGAGTGTTCTAAGTTGACTTTGACAATGTTATATAACTTTAAGATCATACATAGTGCACGGTGCTTGAGCCAAATATTCATTGATGTTGTAGTTTTGAGTGGCACGCAAACACAAATTAAAAGTTGATTTTCAAATAGTGCTCTTGGGAGGGCATAAAATAGAGTCGAAAGTGGGTTTCTCAATCTGAAGTGATCCATATTGAGGAGTAATGGTGGAAGGAGGTGGATATAATGGAGTACCATTAATGACCTTCTCTTTATCAGGTTTAGCCGGCATGTCATATGTTGTGGTGCGAGTGGTTAAATCAATCCCATTAAACATATACATATGGGCACTCGACAAGGCTTCCTCGCTAGGAGGATGACTTGGATTGCCCCCTATAGAAGGAGCAGGGGATTGTGAAGCCATGGATTGCTACTGAGGAAACAGTTGGGTCAACACAACGGGTTGGGAAATCCCTTTGAAAATTTTTTCAACTTCGTCATGATGAGGATAGTCTCGGGTGTAATGATCATCACCACATCTGAGACACGGAAATTTCGGTTTTCGCTGTGGTTGTTTTTCAGGAGCAGGAAGTTGAGTTGGTGTTTTTGGATTTTCATTG
>JASDQU010100137.1:338142-365642 GCA_032191745.1 Picea mariana | reverse complement strand
GAAGTTGAACCGATGATGGGCGAAGAACAAGGATGATTTTAAGGATGTAAATTTATTTTAAAATGTAGAAACCTTGGTGAATCTTACTAATCCTTCATATGCCAACTATAAATGTTTGGCGATATTTTTGTAAAAATATTCAAATTTCTAAGTATTTTATATATATTTTATAAATTTTTGGCCATTTTTAAGGTAAAATAATTTTATCCTATATAATTTGGGCGAATCATTTATAAAATAGCTAATCTCATTTTTGGAAAAACCATGGAAAATTATCCCATGAGCAAAATTTAGCCCCCAAAATCATTCCTGGTGAAGAAACAGAGAGATTAGCCGAGCCAACCGACTGTGATGAATATTGGGTTTTTATGACATTGATAATTCCATATGCATGAGCCATGGAAGATGGCTTGGATGGATCACTGGACATGTAGGGAGAATTTGGTATCAACTCATACAATGTACCAGATTGGGAATAAACCAAATCCAGGTACTGAGCATGGGAAATGGCTTCTTTCTCAGTGAAAACATCACCCATGGTGACGTCATGAACAATTTGGGGTAAAAGATATTTAGTAAACCATTCTTCCAATAATTAGTCAGAATGGTCGCTTTGATCAACCTTCGTTGTCGTCTACACTCATGAATGTGATCATAGATATGTATGAAGTTTGTTTGATGAAGTGAAGTCAAATGTTCTGTACCAGTCTCGTAACAAATGGGTAATTGAAAATGCGTGAGAAAAGCCATGGCCAAGGAGTTGAAATATTGAAAAGTACCATGTTGGAGTTCAATGTACCATTTGGCTGCTGAGCTCGTGAATGTGTGCTGGAAAAGACACAACCAGATAGAATCATCAATCATTGAGTTTGATGAAAACCATAGATGAAACATCATGACATGGTTGTTGGGGTCTTCTCCAAGTTTACCATCAAATTTGGGGATGTCAGAAGGTAATTTAGTAGGAATTAGCGGCCAGAAAGGAAAATGTAGTATGGGATCATTTGCCAACCGAGATAAATCTGGTAGATACAGTGTGGCTAGGAATGGTAGCTATCGGTTAACCTGAGGATGATACTAGTACGACATAGGGACACTAGTAGGGCCATAAACTGGTTGATGTGGATAATTGTATCCAATAGTCCCTCCCATATACGACTATTGTTGGCCAATATAGGCAAGATTAAATTGTTGTTGAGGAACATTCACGAAAGGAGGGAAATTTGGTTGGTTATGGGGTGGATAGGTCGTTTTATTAGGTTTTGGGGGATAAACAATTTTCCCTTGAGGGGGGTAGACAATTTGTCCTTGCGGAGGGTATATAGTTGAGCCTTGGGGAGGATGATATTATTGTCCTTGAGGACCCCAAGTGGGATTCAGGACACCTGGATAAGGTTTTCGAAAATATAATCTAGAAGGAATAGTATTTGGTACTCCTCCTTATGGGTTAGGGTATGATGGCCCTCCTTGATAAGTTTGATGAAATGTACCTCCTTGGGGTGCTCCCCAGGATTGTGAAGGGTTTCCAGTAAAATGGGATTGTCCCCCTACCATCTCTCGAGTGACAACTGGGGTTTGAAAAATAAAATGGGGTTTCCCCCCAGTGGGTATGTCCAAGGTTGGTTGTCCCCCATGAGGGGTAGGCCTGCTAGATGATGGTTTCCCCCCAATTTGTATTTGTCCCGTAGTTGATTTTTTGTGTATGGTAGGGTTTTGCATTTGATAATGTATAGGTGTTCCAACAAGATTCTGTGGAACATAATGAACTATAGTTTTAAAAGGTGGTGTGGTGGGAGTAATGGTAAAATTAGCTTTTGTATGACTTGTCATTAGGACTCCGACGTTACTTTGGATTTGTACATATGTAGCAACATGATTGACTACTTGTTCAATGGGACAGTCAATATTCTGACTGAACGATCCTGCCTCAACACCAACATAGGTAAGAGGGTCAAGAAGTGGTCGACTAAAATTGAAACGTTCGTAAAGATAACATCTCGATGGAGTTCTCCAAATGGAACAAAAAAGGATTATGTTGTATATTTACCATGTCAGCAGACCATACATGAGTCATGTACTCATCATTATAATCGTGTTGTGTGTTTTCCATCTGTGTCTTAGTGTATGGCCTCAACGACAGACGAGGGCACTCTTCTTCTATGACGTTACCGAATGAGTCCAATTGAACAATGAGTGGATCGATAGGAAATTATGACACAATGTTAATATTAGAAATGGGATCCTCAACCATAACCAAGGTGCTTTCGGGATTCACTAACAAAGGAGTAGCAATGCTCCCAACATCCAAGCCATTTTCTACCTCTTCACGGTAAAAATATTCTAGTGAAATAGGAGGTAAGGGTTTGTAGCCTTCTGGAGGAATACCTTTCATCCTACATGATATATGAATACCTTTATCATCTACAGTATCAATCTTAAAAAATGATTAAGTAAATAAAGAACATTTACTAAAAATATATAAAAACCAACAAGCAAAAAATACCTTCTCTCAATGACTGTACTAGTTGGTGATGAAATCCAACATCGCATGATCAAATTGAGAAGGGGCTAGGATATGAGCGGGTGGCTCAATTATGTTGGTGACCTGCTTAACAAACTTATGCCTTGGTGCAATCTTCCACACAATAATCATGGATTTACCCTCCAAGGAGCCCGAGTGAGTTTGACCAACATCTGTTCCAGGTACATTGAAGACTTCCCTTCACCATCACCTTGTGTGAGGACCCTAAATATTATGGCTAATAAAGACACCAATTCACAATCAACCTCTGGGTAGGTACAATTGACAGTCCAATACGAACGTATGGGTAGAATAACAAGTCCAAAATCCTTCAAGAGAGCTGAGGAGAAGTGGACCGGTAGAACTTCAGAGGACCTCAAACGGATTTAGAATTTATAAAGAAATGATACCAAATGAAGACAGTTGGACCTGAAGAAGAACCCCCAAAATACGATTTGACTACTACAAATGGTTAAACCTCGAAGGGAGAATCTCCATTTCTCTCCAGAATGCGTCCTTGTGTGTAACCCCTGTGTGAGAGGGGAATCCCAGCTATGATTATAAGAAAATTGGATTTACTATCCCTATCGCAAGATGCTAAGTTTCTATTTAATTCTTTGGAGAGTTATACTCACATCCTAATCCAAAGCGCTAGTCCTAGTCTAATGTTGGTGGAAGAATTTAAAAATAAAAATTTTCTAGATCGATTTTTAATTAGTGTTGATTTTAGTGGTTGTTCTTTACAAAGAGGTGAATGAGAGAGAAATTAATGATGTTACGACTTGAATCCAAAAGAAGTAAAACAATGATAAGCAAAAGTTTATTTTGATGGAATTCTATTTAAGGGTAGGAGAATAGTTTTCTTTCTTTCACTACCAAACACAAGAATGCAAAAAATTTCATGCAATTTTTTTCAACAAGAATCCATTTCAGTGTTAAATTATAAAGAAAATATTTCTAGTATCCAAAAACCAATCGTAAAATGTATCCTTTCATTTGATTGTAAATGTGAATTGATTTGGTTTAATTCTTCTTATGCCAATAATAAAAAGGATTTAAGTATTGCAGCTTTAGTCAATGAGAAGAAAGAATCACACAAACAAAAGGCACTGTCACAACAGTGAATAAGAGGCAAAAACAAATTAAAGTTTCTAAAAACAACACCAAACAAAACAAAACACACTTAACAAATTTATGGAAATATATGAAGATTAGAGACCAACTAAAACAGTAAAGAGATCCCGAAGTTTCCTTGTAACAATATTCAATCGATCAGGTGAACGGAAATATATCAAAATGAACCCAAAATATGAAGAAAAAGGGTGATTTCATGACAAGGAAATACAATAAAATCCAATCAAAGATAAAAAGTATTAAAAGAAGCAAGTTGCGGGCTTGACATAAGACATAAACTAATAAAACAAGTTCTAAGTTAAAAGGAAATACCCAAAAATCACACCCCAAAAAAAGGCAATCCATAAATTTTCAAAATGAGGAAAAATCATCGCTCTGGCTATAACAACACGAGAGCACTCAACGATCCCTAAATCACTATATGGGGGCATCGATTAGGAAATCAGTTCTCTAACTGTAACGAGAGAGTGCACGGGTTTATGAGAAAGAAAGGGAATAACCCATAAAATGAAAAAATCAAGAAGTTTGATCAACAGTCTATGTAAGACAACTTCAGTAATGACAATAGATGTATAGAAGAGAAAAATACAACAAGTAGGATATGAATATTAGAAAAATTATAAGACAAAACTAAGGAAAGAAACCAAAAAAGAAAGCTTCGAGCCCCAGTGGAGTCACTAATTTCTGTTGTAGGAAAATTCCCCTGTGAATAGGTGAATATCGTCTTGGATTCTAGACCCCTACTACCAAGACAAAAATATGCTAACATTGGACACTAACATTCCTTTAAGTGAAGTTAAACTACTCAAAAGGAAAAGAGGAAGAAATTATGATGTACTTTTTCCTGAATCTTGTACTTGCTTAATCCAGGTTGAACTTGATCTTCAAGCTCCTTAGTGAGATCTGCAATCCAATAGACATCAAAGACAATACATACTTCCTACTCTAACAAGATTAGTTTAAACTAAATTTATCAACAAAAGACAAGTATATGCAACCATACACAAACTTGAAGAAAACAGGCCAAGCATATATTAATGATAACATTACAAGGCACTTATAATCTATATATGCAGTTGGAGCAACCTCTGTAGGTCCTCCTTATCCAACCCCTTTCTTGAAACATCCACAATCAGAATGACAATACTTTTTGGTGATATTATCATCTTTTTCACCATGAGAAGTGCTTCCTTTTATAGGCTTTGAGAGGCTTAACCACCTTAGTCATATTTGGAATAAGTTGAGGATATGACTCCATCAGTTGTGGCATCTCCCTTAGATGTAGCCTAAAGCTTGGATTCGAGCCAAACCAACTCAGATCATCTCTAGTTGTCTTTAGAGATAAGGGGGATTTCTTCCCATGATTCTCTCAACCAATCGACACTCCCTAAAAACTGGCAATAAAGCGCTGCAACACTCCCTGCTAGATGGACAAGGATCACTAGCACTCCCTTCATATGAGCAGGGGAGCATTGATCTTCCCAAATTTCGTTAAGATGACCATTTCTAAAGGAAAAAAAAATTCTTATCTTTTCAAATGATGTGGTTTCCCCTTCCAACATGTATTAGAGGATGTATCAAGTTTTTTCATGGTGTCATTCACAATGAGATATATGTAGAATGAAAATGCGACATTTACAACACTTGTGTCACTTGCGACAATGAGAATGTGACATTGTCGAAGTGAGGAATTTTGATGTGTAATAATACCGTGAAGTCCTACACCACAACAAAGAAATATTTTCTAAAGGGATCCAGAGTTAGGTACATCACATCACTATATACTTCAATCAAGATTTTATTGTATGACAACTGTGTGATTACCATGGAATCAAACAACTAAACTTCCCTGCATGCATTGGGGGAAGGGGGGAAGCATTGACAGGAGGTTGAGATATGGAAAAGGAGATGGATAAAGGAAAAATGAAGGAGTCCATGGACCCAATCATGATGGAAGAATACCATATAAAGAAGATAATGGAAAAATATGGGAAGATGTGCATCGAAATACCCTACCAATATAAAATGAATAACAAGAAGAGAGACATAGCTAATAGAGAGGGCTTGGAAAATGATGAAGAAGAGGTATAGGATCTCTAGGCTATGGATCATATTGAGGAAATCCTATGCGCAACATATGAAAATAAAATAGGAGGTCCAAGGTTAGGGACAGAAGCCAAAAATCCAATCTAGATCACCGTCATTGTGGAACCTACAATCGCATGTGTGACTAATACACCAGAAAGAACATGAGCATTTAGACAAACAAATTTTAGTGGAATAAAAAAAACAGGAAAAGAATCCAATCAAGGATCACCAACTATGGGATCCAGTTGAGAAAGTAACATTCAATTATCTACACCGTGCAGAGGTAGTAGTTCAACACAGTTCAAAATGGCAGGACATGATCCCATAATCAGATTACCAAAATTTTGGGGAAAGGCAACAAAGGACCCTAAAAAGAACTTATTCATATGCGAGAAAATATGGGAAGAAAAACATATCACATATGAGGATACAAAACTCACACAGTTTGCAATCACACTGAGAGACCGCGCACTAGACTGGTATATTAGCCTAGATGTAAACAATCCATAGGGAATTGTTAGAAAAACATGATCACGGAGAAATAAAAAAAAAAAAAATGCAGAAATAAAACAAAAAGGATACACAATAAAATAGATACATAGATATATGTGGTTCACCCAGTGTGGGATACATCCACCAAAGAAATTTCTAGGTCCTTACTTTATTATTATCCAACAAATGAAGAGATACAACCTACAACACACCCAATGTAACTTCCTCTTCTTTCTCTCACAGTCTCCTATCTCAAAATACAATATTTGCAATGATACACATCCAAAATACAATTCCCTCATAAAATAGGGTTTCCTTCTAGGGAAAAAAACCCTAACATAACTTCTATCGTCTTATCTACCACTTTATAATGAACGGTCCAAATTTACTATTAAATTACAATATACATTTACAAGGAAATTTTTTCTTTAGGGGCTTCCTCCTCGAACCCCCGTCAGTGAACACTTTCCTCTGAACCCCCATTAGAGTCCTGCTTTCCCCCAGACCCCCTAGACGAGGGGATGAGCACCCCAAAACCCATGTAGGGGTGTACAATATTATGGGGTGTACAATCTTCATGGGATGTTACACATTATTTTGGTCACTCTGATGATGACCCTACAAGCATGTGTTCAGGCTCTCAAAACAATATTTTACATGGAAAAATGACTAAGTTCTTCCCATACAAGGCATATTTTTAGAATGAAGCCGCAGGAAGAGAGTGGTACACAATGTCGAAATACTTGATTTCCGTAGGCTGCCCTATGCCTGGCTCATGGGATTTCCTCATTTTGCTGTATAGGAAGGGTGCGATGACGTTTGAAGCTAAGGAAAGTAAGAAGTTTCATGAAGTTTCTAGAAGGAGAATATTTTGGAATGTGAGGTGGTGTCTATATGGTTGTGATCCTACTAGTTTCTCTGATTTGGTGGGATCATCCTCATCCTTGTAACCACTTCATATTCTCCTATATAATAATGGATTTATCATGGAAAAGGTTAAGCAAGATTGAGCAAACAATTGCTAAAAGAATAGGCTAAAGACTGTGTGAAGGATCCTATTACAACTGATGCTTGGGGCCTCCATTTGTCCATCAAGCTTTTGTGGACCATCTTCATACAAATTTGGACCAAGTGTATGTGTGTATTGGAACAAAGGACCACTGAAAGGGAACTTGTGGCATCAAGGCAATTTGGTTGTATCTTCCACTTTTACTTAATATAATATGGTGACATGTTTCTTTCCCATAAAATCATTAGTGTTTTATTACATGACTCCTTGATCACATGTTTAGGTCTCCATTGAATTTACAATTGTTGCTTTCACTTTGGTTGGTTTGTGTCATTGTAGATATGATCTCAAAAAAGAACTGGAACGAATCAGGGACAACAAATATATAATGAAGTAATATCTAAAGGTATGTCATCTATTCCTTCTTTGGTAGTAAATTCAATGGTAGAAACTTAGGGAAAGCGTCATGTCCTGTCTTGTTTTGTTCTAGATCCAGGTGGATCTAGGGAGATTAGTTTATGTATGCATTCACCGATTTATCCAATAACAAAATTGGCGACTCCATGGGGGAGACGACTTGATTGTGGGTTTTTTTTGTCCATTTTATTTTAACCTCTTCTTTTTACTTGAAATTAGTATCTAAGTCTATGGGAGATCCACTCAGGCTCTATGGGTTTGAAGGTCCATTTATATCCTTTACTCTCTTCTCAAAATTTATTTATTTATAGACACTTCCGCACTGTACCCAATACATAGCTAGCAAAAATCTTCAATTTACACGCCCTAGTTGTTTGCTCCAGTGCGGACTTTCTACACCCTATCTGTTTCTGGCTTGCGGAAACTCTTGATTTCCACACTGTAATGTGCTATTAGGTTGTGGCGTCTCCTGTGAAATATTTTGAGTTGGGTTTTTAGCTTCAGTTAATCCCAGTTTTTCTTTGATAAGCTGGGAGGGACTTTTGATGTCAGCCCTTGACTGTTTTCTGGAATTTAACTTGTTGTTGGTTGATTTCGGAGATTGAACACCTCTTTTTAGTTTTTCCAGTCTTTTCTTTTTTATTTTTATCGACAAGGGTATAATCTTTGAGCTAGTATCTGAGTCCTTGTTCAATTAAAAGTCTTTTATTGGATTTGAAGTTTTGGATTGATTACATATTCTGGATTGCTTGATGATTGGGAAGTCATTTTTCATTTACAATTGAAGGAACAATTTCTTGTCATTTTTTACTTTTATCTCCATTGAAAGTTTGATTTGGGTGCTTGTTGAGTGTATAATTGTTTCTTGCATTACTTGTCCTTTCTTCGTTTTTCCCCTGATCTGGTTTTAGGAAGAAAGAATTTAAAGTCACTTACTCTTTCAAGTAATCATATATAAGAAAATTTATTGCATCCAAAAAAAGAGAACATTGAGAAACTACATTGTCTTTTGGTTTTTTGCATTTGAGTCCATTTAAGAAAAAAAAAGTATATTTCGTAGCTTAAATCATTCCAGAAATACCTTCTCCCTGATGTAAATAGATTTCATTGAACGAAAATTTGCATCATTCATTTCTATTTGCATATTATTGGGTCAAGGTCCTACAGAACATTGGTTTCATTCCCATCTCCCTCTTGAGTAACAACAACTCTTAAAAAACATTGCGAAATATAAAAAATCAACTAGTAACTTTTATTTTCTAGGGATATTTTACACCAACATTAGCTAGGATAGAGCTTTGTAATAACTATGAGACACACTCCCCAAATTAAAAAACACACAATATCATATTGTGATAGGGAGTGTTTAATTCTATTTGCAATATTTTGTCTTGGGAATCCCTTCTCACACAAGGGTCAAACCTGAGGTTGCATTGAGATTGGTAGAGTTACTCACCCTGCTTTGTTGATCTCAGTGTAGAGATTGTGTGTATTATGGGGGTCTCTTGAAGGTATATCCACAATGATGATTGGAATCCTCTCAAGTTTATTTTGGGCTAGATACCCTGCCCTTGTGTGTGGATCAAACTATCGATTGTTTCCCTAGGCATCATTGTTGTTCTTGGTAGTCTTAGTTACCTATCTTCTTAGGGTCTTACACGAGGTCACTATGGAGGGGCAAGTCTTCAAGGTACCTGGAATTGACGTTGGCCAGAATCACTTGGGCTCCTTGGAGGGTATACCCACGATTATGTGTGGGGGATTTCAACAAGGTGTAAGTCCGTTAAGAAGGTCGCCAATGTAACTTTTCCACCCGCTTTGTCCTATCCCCTTCTTGTCTTGACTTCGCGATGTTGGATTTCATCACCAATTAGTGACTTTGAAATAAGAATGTTTTGTTTGCCTGGTCTGATTCCTAGATTTTATTAGTGAGTGTTGTTTGTTTTCATAGTTGGCCATAGATTTTTTCCATAAAATTTTTGGTTCATCCAACATTGACCCTCCATGCCGTTCACTTAGGATGCAAGGATTACCTCCGGAAGATCCAAAAGTTTTTGAAACCTTGCTTCCTAACCCACCAGAGGGATATCCTCAATAGAGTGAGGTCTAGGACAATATACCATCTCAAGTGGGAAGAATTGATTCTCTAGACAATTATCGAATTGTTTCTGATTCTCTAGATGCTTTCCGGATACCTCCTGGATATGAGAGACATATTCTCCAGCTTAATTCCTCTGGAGAACTTGTTGTTGAAACTTATGGAATACCAACCAGACTTCTTACTAGCCCTGAAAATGAGGATCCCTTTTAGACCATTGACATATTTCAAACTTTGACTTCTGGGCGGAACGCTCCCAACTCAGAGGTAGGTGTTGATATACCTGTCATATATGAACCACCCGAGACATCTGTTACATTTATGATATATTTAGATCACTTTAACAATACAACTTGTTATTTCTTCGTTGGTTCAGAGACACCATTCGCTGGTCCTATCTCGACCATCTCTCTTCAGATGACCCATTCTACAATGGTCCCAAACGCTACGACTATTCCCATTGGGAATACGGTGGTTACCCAAGCTCCCATCTGTACACCACTTTCGTCTAGACATGTCCCATGTCTTCCTCATGCGTACCATGATTTAAATACTTCCATCCCCATTCCCACCCAAGCTCCTTTCATAGTCCCTAGAATTTTCACCCCTTCTAGATATAATGTTGTTGTCAGTTTCATTCTGACACCTTCCCAGGTCCCTTCCAGAGGGTCTTATCCATTATCTATGGGAGGATTTGGCCCAAGTGGCTGCAATCCTATTGGAGGATCTACTCCATCATTCACTTCTAGTTTTTAGATGCCTGTTGGAGGACAATATAACACTAGGGGGCCAACACAATTTGGAGGTCATAGCCAAATTGGAACAAAACCCTCGCTTGGAGGACAACCCCCACTTGGAAGTCCTACCCCACCTTATGGACAAAAAATTCCAGGATCATTGGCCCAGTATTGGAACCTTCTCATCTATGGAAATCCACAATCATCTAGGGGGAAACAACCTCAAGTTATCTCTTTCATACACCCTAGTTCGGCCCAGTCATATCTCGGTTATTCCAATCCCATTTGGGGTTCAAAGGTTCAATCTAGTGTCCCTTTTCAGGCGAACATCCCTAATCAGTACAACCTTATGGGCTACATACCTCCACATTCATGCCCAAATCTGTCAGGACCTTCACCTCACATGCAGACTGCTTATGGTCCTACTGGTATACCAATGAGACTTCCTCCCCAAAGTCACCAATATCCTCATGTGAATAGACAATTACCCTTTTTAGCCACTTTGGATCTTCCTGAATTGTCTAGAATCTTGAATGATCCCATCCTGCATTCTCCACATTGGCTCGTTATACCGGCCAAGCTACCATTTGAAATTCCAAAATTTGATGGTAAACTAGGAGAAGATCCAAACAACCATGTCATGACTTTTCACCTTTGGTGTTCATCCAACTCTTTGATGGACGATTCCATTCGGTTATGACTCTTCCAATGAACTCTTACGGGTTCAGCTAAAAAGTGGTATATAGAATTACTACAAAGCTTATTCACCGACTTTAATACCCTAGCCATGGCTTTCCTCACCCACTACCAGTTTACAATCCGTTATGAAACGGGAATCGATATTTTAAGTTCCTTCAAGAAAAATAAGGCCACTCATCTATCCAATCACATTCATGAGTGGAGACAAAGACGACGTTTGATCAAACTCGATCTTCCCGATCAGTTTTTGGCGGAATGGTTCAAGAAATCCTTTGTGAATAAAATATCTCATGATATTTCCATGGGTGGAGTTGTCACAGAAGAAGAGGCGATCAGTCGCACTCAGTACTTCGACCTCGTTTATTCACAAAGAAGTAATCTTTATGATTTTCTCCTTGATGCACCTCGTCCTTCTACCATCACTACCTCAACTACCCTTGCTACTTTTCATGTGATTGATGGTGTGATTGGCAGTTTCCATGGTCAACCTCAATCCGCACAAGCCTCTCCCACCAATCCCAAGTCTACTTCTTCTAATGTTCAAAATTCTTTGTCTCCTACTTCTTCCACCAAAAAAACTTCTGAGGTGAACTTCGTTCAATCTACCCCTGCCGGGAAAAATAAATCTAAAAAAGGGAAAGGTAAGAATAAGGAGGATAAAAATAACCCGCAATCTGAGAAAGACAAAACACAACCTACTGACGATAAGGATAAATGAAAACCCCGATACCCTTTCCTTCTCTGTGGTGATGATCACTACACGAAATATTGTCCAAGACGGGCAGAGGTTACTAAGTTCCTTCAAGGGACTGTGAAACCTCCCACACCTGCCATTTTATCCCAACTTTTCCCTTCCTAGTAGTAGGCCCAGTTGGTCATTCATGACCAACTCTCTCTCTCCACTACTTCTTATGTTCTTATGTGCATGGGTGATTCAAAAAATAATGACATTACACTTACCACTCAGGCCAAAGATTATTCTTCCTCAAAGGAGAAATTTGATGATATACCACCTCCATTGGTTCAACAGTCTCCCTCAACTTCACCTCCTAATGACCCTCTTCATCTCGAATGACTGAATATTGATACAATTCTTTTCCCTCCCCCAAAGGGTGTTGTTCGAAAGTCTACCTTCAACCCTCATGCACGTGCTGCGCAAAAATACAGTATTGTAGAAGATCTGGTGCAAGAACCTTCAACGATGTCAGCTCTCAAAGTCATTCAAAGTTGTCCTACTCATCGGAAGGAACTATTAAAATCTATTGGTGGAATTGACCCTACAGATATGAATTTGATAATTTTTGACCTCGAGGATCACATTCCAAGGACACCCCCTCAACTCGCATTTCAGATACAAGTTGTTTTCACAGACAAGAACATTTGTAGAGCCATTATTGACGAGGGTGCCTCGACATGCGTAATGTCTATTTATTGTTGGGAATCCATTGGCTCTCCTCCCTTAAATGAATCAAACAACACGCTCAAAGCCTTCAATGGCTCTGGCTTTAAACCCTACGGTGTCCTCCCCTCATTGCCTATTATGTTAGAAGGCAAATCAGTCAATGTTGAAGTTGAGGTCTTTGATGCACCTCTTCATTACAACCTTTTACTTGGTCGTAGCTGGATTGATTCCATGCGTGCAGTTGTATCTACTCTTTTTAGTGTCGTATGTTTTCCACACTAGGGAAAAGTTGTTACATTATACCAACTGACCTTTTTTAACTCTAATGCTCGTGCTAGCAACGTACCCTTCATTTCAAGGACACCCCCTGGGTATGAGAATGTTGGTGTGGGTCTACTAAAAGATTCAAATCTGATGGGTACTAACCCAATCCCACCACCTGATGTTCCACCTCCTTTGGTTGCCTCGATCAACATGATTTCCACCTCCGTTTGTGAAACCCCCGCATCTTCTGATCCATGGATAGTACCCACACCTATTGATTATATTCGCTATGGCGACCAGATGCCTTTAAGTCCAGTTGAATCTGCTTATCGAGCCATTCAATCGACAAGCCATTCCACTTCCTCTCTTGGTGATTTATCTCCTGATCCTTTCCACGTTATTTTTCCCATGGATGAGATGACCATGTCAGTTATGTCCATGGAAGATACCCCATGGGATGATGGGCATCATCATTCCATCCTCTTCCTAGAGAAACACACCTTAGAGAGTTACCAACGGATCTCGACTTCATCAACCATTGTTGTCCTCTCTTCTGTTCCCAAGTCTACATACGAGCTTCATGTTCCATTGATGAGGTTGTCACATATAAGTCCCTTTTTTAGGAGTTTCGTGACATCTTTGCATGGAGATATGAAGAGATGTCAGGTATTGACCCTGATATTGTTGTACACAAAATTAAGATGTACCCGGGCGCTAAATCCGTCCGGTAGAGACTTCATCTGATCGACCGCCATAAAGCAGCTGCTATCAAGCTTGAGTTTGAAAAACTTCTTAAATATGACTTTATTTATCCCATGGCTTTAACTGATTGGGTATCCAATCTAGTTCCAGTTAACAAGAAACAAGGTATGATTCGTGTCTGCGCTGATTATAGGGATATTAACAAAGCTTGTCCTAAGGAAAAATTTCCCACCCCATTCGTTGACCATATCGTCGACGATTGTGTCGGGAGTGAAATATTCTCTTTAATGGATGGTTTCTCCGGATATAATCAAATTAACATCTTTCCCGCGGATCAACATAAAATTGCTTTTATTTGTCCTTGGGGCACCTTCACCTACGGAAAACTACCCTTCAATTTAAAGAATGTTAGTGCGACTTTTCAACGTGCCATGTATTATGATTTTCATGATATCAAGCACATTGTACAACCATATATAGATGACCTACTGGTGCATTCCATGCATCGTAGTGACCATCCGACACACCTCCGAGCCATTTTCCTTCATTGTCGGTTCTATCATATACGGTTAAACCCACACAAATGTGTCTTCTGTGTGGAGTCCGACCGACTTCTGGGATTTATTGTGTCATTTAAAGGGATCAGGGTAGATCCTTTGAAGGTCAAGGCAATTCTCAATCTCCCTCCTCCTTCCTCACTCCACCAGCTACAAAGTTTGCAAGGGAAGGAAATTTTTTTACATCGTTTTATCCCAAACTATGTTGAGTTAACACTCGGATCTACTTGACTGTTGAAGAAAGGTTCTAAGTTCATATGGGATACCACTACCAACAAAGCCTTTGAAGCTTTGAAACTGATTTTAACCCGTACCCCACTACTTTTCCCGCCCGATTATAGTCAAGATTATTTTCTTTATCTCATTGCTTTAGATTCTACCATTGCCATGGTTCTAGTCCAAGAAGATGATTTACATGAAAAATGTGTCATCTATTATTTGAGTTAGAGTCTCATAGCTACCGAAGCCAAATATTTACATGTTTAAAAACTGGCCTTGGCAGTTGTTCAAGATGTTCAACGTTTCCATCACTATATCCTATTACGCAAGACCACTGTAATTTCCAATTGCAACCCTATGCAACACATTCTTACATGCAAATTTCTAGGGGGAAAATACTCCAAATGGATAGTGATTCTCCAAGAGTTTGAATTAGAGTTTGAACACGCTAAGTCTAAGAAATCCTTGGTGTTTTACAAACTTATATGTGACCTTCCCTGCATTGAGATAGAAAATGTAGCAGAGGATTCTTTACCCGATGAATCCATTTTTATGATAAGTTCCGATGACCTTTGGTATGGGGATATCATTATTTATCTCTAGACTCAAACTTTCTGGCCCGATTTGTCTAGCGCTGACTGTCATCGTATACATTACCAATCCTGTCAGTATATTATCCTTGGTGACACTCTCTATCGCCATGGAGTTGACTCCATTTTTCGACGATATCTCACCTATGATGAGGCTGAGAAATCTTTGAATGAATTCCATTCTAGAGCATGTGGTGGTCACATATCTGGGTATGATACTACCCAAAAGATATTACGAGTAGGGTATTTTTAGCCTTATTTATTTAAAGACTGTATTATTTCCATCCAAAAATGCCATGCTTGTCAAACATACAAAAACAAAATAAGATCACATCCTGCTCCTTTACACCCTATAGTTTCCATTGGACCTTTCAAAAAATGGGGCATTGATTTCATGACCTATAACCCTCACTCAGTCGAGAGGCATGGATACATCGTTGTAGCCATGGATTATTTCACAAAATGGGCCGAGGCGATGCCTACATTTGACAATACCAGAAAAAATGTAGCCCTATTCATATTCAATCATATCATCACACGATTCAGAATCCCACAAGCTATCATCACCGATCACGAAAGTCATTTTTAGAATTTCATGATGTCTGAGCTTACCGAAAATTTGGGTGTTCGACATGAAAAGTCAACCCCCTACTACCCACAGGCCAATGGCCAAGTTGAAGCAATAAACAAAGTTCTTATTACCATGCTTTGATGGATAATAGGAATCCATAGAACAAGTTGGCACATGATGTCGTTTCCAGCAATTTGGGCCTATCAGACATCCATGAAGTCTGCCATGGGATTTATGCCTTTTCAACTAGTGTATGGTATCGAAATTGTTCTACCGATTGAATGTGAGATACCATTGTTGAAGCTAGTCGTCAAACTTCTCCCAAACACCTCTGCCAAGGAAGAAAGTCTATTGTATCTTATGCGATTAGATGAGACTCGTCGTGATGCCACCCTAGTTATTGAAACCCAGAAGAAGTGCATGAAAGCCCAATATGACAAACATGTCAAGCCACATGTTTTCTTTGAGGGTGATCTCGTTCTCCTCTATGAACAAGATCATGATCTACTAGGATTCGAAAAATCTGAAGCGATGTGGCAAGGTCCTTATATCGTCAAATGAGTGTTAGAGAAGGGATCTTACGAGTTAGTGGATTATGATGGCATTCCTTTGAGTGAACCCAGAAATGGGATTTACTTGAAGAAATACTATTCTTAGACCATCATTGCATGAGTATCAACACATTCCTAGATGTCTAAATACATTAACTGATGCATTAGCTAATTATGTGTTAGACAAAAATTTGAGACATTTATAAATCCAATCAAACATTAGATGTTGTATATAAAGAAAGGTAAGTCGGTAGAAGCCTCATCTATATACATAATGATAAAATGTTTTACAAAAAGGTGTTTTCTGTCTAGAGACCAAAATATCAAAATATGAAGCCTATGGCTTCTACAAAATAGCATCATGGATGTTTCTCATGGTAGCATACTACTGCTCGTTCTACCCTATGGAGTGGTTGGCTGAGTGAATGCTATAACCCTAAATTGCACCAGAAATGTTTACCTGGCATCAAGCCATTTCATTTGCCTTCTTTACCAAAGCCACTACTGAACACCTTCTTAAAAAATACCTTTTTTGAAGGCATACGCACCCTGCTCCACTACTGCATGTGCGTGTACGCTGGCTCACCCACTACAGCCCGTGTATACTTAAAAAGCACGAAAAATGGAAAGTTACAGACGAAACACACAATTTTGGGTAAGTTAACTAAACCGTTTGACCTCCCATAATTGGTCACTTGACCAAATACCTATCCCTTTCTAGCCTATAAAATAAGGGGTAGGGGTCCCATTTGGAATGAGGAAAATCATAGCAAAGAAACTATACCCGATTTAGCATTCCCCTTGCCCCAACCTTTTGCAACTATTGTGTGAAGAGAAGCGTAAATGAAAGCAGTTGGAGCACATTTGAAGAGGAGTCCAGGACCATATTCGAGGATCAATGGCCGATATCACTATTGTAAGGTATTCTTGTGAGATTAATAAAATAAGTACTTTTCCCGTCCCGCCATATGAGGTTTTCAAATGTTTAAAGATTGATTGTATTTTTATAGAATCTCTAACCCATTAGTTTATAGATCATATGCATGTGGAGTTCTTTGTTTGTATTTTATGAATGTAGGTCAATGTTGGGAGAAGAGTTGCAGTCAAGGAGTGACCAAATGTTAAAGGGATCAACATCAAACATGGAAAGTAAGGTCAGTAATTTGATCTCTTTAACCTTGTATTTTCATATGAATAATGGGGTTTACGATTGGGATGTTGGTAAGAAGTAGGAGACTTTAGTTCATTTTTGCATGCATGATAAAACCCTTAAGGCTAGTTTGTAGGAGGGATTTCCCACCCACAACAGAATTGGCGACCATATTGGGGGGATCTCTAGGGTTTTTGGGGATACTTTTTGGGTATTTTTAAATGGTTTTGCTACCTTTTTCTGAGTTTCTACAAAAGTCTGAGCTAGTGGGGATTCTGGTCTTCCATACCAGTACTCCCTACTTCCTTCACTTGACTATTTTTTCTTTTTTTCGGGAATTCACAGAGGCATACGTGGTCTGCAGAAGGTCTTCCTGTGTATACACGTGCCCTGAATTCATACAGCCCATGTACATACGTTGGCTACTGAAATATCAATCGCATGTCTGAGTCCAGTTTTTTTTTTTAAAGAGAGGCAGTCATCCTCTTCCCTGTCAGAAGTGATCCTTCTCAGGGGTTTTCTGGATCTAGTTCTGGTTTCTGTTGTTGTAGTCAGTAGCCTAGGTATAACCTCATATTAGCTTTGTTTTCTCAAATTTCCTTTATTTTTTTCTGTTAAAGTGATTTTTTGTACCTTTAAGGGGTTTTGGTTTTCAATACCAATACTCCTTGCCTGAGCTTAGTTACTTGTATTTCTTCTTTTGAGGAGAAACAAATGAAAACATGGCATGTAGTGGGCCTGCATGTGTGCATACATGTTCTGTCTTTGGGCAGTCAATGTGCATACGCTATTTGTAGAAGTGACAGTCGCGTGTCTGAATAGAAAATTTTGAGGAGGCATTCATCCTCTTCCTTGTCAAGTTTTTACTTCCTAGGTTTTTCTTTTTTCTTTATAGTATCTTTTATAAGTAGTTTTATCCTAGGTTGTATTCTAGCATAGCTTGCTTTTTCATTTGAAATATTTCTTCTGTTGCTTTGCTAGGTTTTTTGATGAGATAGTGAGTCGGTCTGATCTACCTTTTTGGTTGTCAGTAACTCCCCACAGTCTGTGGTTGGCCAGAAGTCCTTTTTGGCCTTGTCTTGTTTTTATTTTTTCGCCTTTTTGCTTCTGAAAAAAAGAAGGCATACAATTTCAAATTTTCTTGTTTTTGAAGCATAATAATAAAAAAAAACACACAAAATCTCTTTTTTACTTCTTGGTTTGGTTAAATAGTTGGTTGTTTACATTAATCATTAGGAAAAATATTGTTTTCGTAAGTTCTTGGATGATTGACTTAGGACAATAAGTAGCTCGTAGTCGAGTGAAAGATTGTTTTGATTTTTTTAGTTAAACGATCTTAGAAAAAAAAAAGTTTGAAAAGTTGGTTAAAGAATTTAAAATAGCAAATCTGAATTTGTCAAGAAGAAGTTATTTTGTTTCCATCTTTCTGTTTATCTTCTCTTTCGTCTCTCAAAACATCACTAGTTTCACTTTCATAACCTTTGACTTAAGACAAGCAAAAAAATTAACGATTAATTAAAATAAACTAGACTTGATGTTTTGTAGGGTGCATCAACTAGTCTAGGCTAGAGCCTTGATTTAGGTTGGAGAGGAAACTCTTCAAGGATGAAAAACATACATAAGAGTCTGTGCTAGGGAGTGTTAAAAGTCCAGTATCCTGAAAGTTATCTAGGACCCCCCTCTAACACAGGGGCTAAAAACGAGGTTGCATGCAGAAAGGTAGTGGAGATAACCTCTCCAAAGCCGGACTAAGCATAGTGGGGAACACATATAGAGGGCTTGTCTTGGGATTTCATCGATAGCATTTTCCACAGAGCTTTGTGGGTCTCGAATCCGTTCGAGGTCCTCATTTGTCTTCCATACCACCTGCTTTCGATACCCTTGACAAGTTTCGGGCTTGATAACCTAGTTGCCTTTATTTTACCCTTAACTGTACCCGCTTGGTGACTGGTCACACACTGGAAACCTAGTTGCCTTTATTTTAGGGACTTACACATGTGACTGTGGTGGTATACCATGGTACCTAGGACAGACATCAAGCCACACTTTGCAGAGTATACCTGGAAGGTGCTTCCATATTCGAGTTTCACTTGCACCGGTAAGTTTCTCTAGTGTTGGTTGTTGTAACTGTTCTTCCAACTAGTTAGTGATTGCTTGTTTTATCTCATAGGTACTTTCTCTAGTGCGTGTTGGTTGTCAAACGATTATAGATTTCCCTAGTGTGTCTTTAATATTCTCACATAGTGGAGGATCAAGAGTTCTGCTGGTCCTGAAGGCTTTTGGGCCTACCACCGGTTGACCTCAAACCCACCCCGCTGCCGCTAAGGAGAAAATTAGACCAGCAAGGGTCTTTTCAGACAACCGGGTTATAGGAAACTGTGCCCAACCCATCTTCAAGAGGAAAACTTTTGATTCTAGAGGAACCAATCATTTTTGACCTTAGAGTAGAGGCACTTGGTCTATATAACCCTCCCATCACTAATCTATTGATGCCCATCATCGTACAGGTTCTACCTTATGAGCATTAGGTAGTGTCACCAGCAACAATGGAAGAAAACACTGCCACTTCTCTAGGGAATACTCATATTTCCTTCATGACTATCACTATTGGGGGTGTTCCACCTCCTAACCAACCATCGTTGATTGGGCCACCGTGGTCTTGACTACTTCTACATCAGGCAGTGGTCTGATTCAGTCTATGGCAATGATCACTACTCCATTTACTCAGAACGCAACATGCTCTCCTTTCTCATACGGGATGCCTGGCTTTGGTACGAGTAATTTACTTTCCTCCTCCACTCTATAGACTTTAGGTCTAGGGGGAGGGAGTTCCAATGCTCCTCTACGAGGATCTATGGGGGGCACTTCAGCTTCCTTTATCGCTTTCCCTTACGGGAGGGGTCATATACCCCCTT
This sequence comes from Picea mariana, assembly GCA_032191745.1. Lineage (NCBI taxonomy): Eukaryota > Viridiplantae > Streptophyta > Pinopsida > Pinales > Pinaceae > Picea > Picea mariana. The sequence continues at coordinate 345,526 of JASDQU010100137.1, read as the reverse complement.
CGTCCCCCTCGCTTAGCAATGTTCCTCAACACTCCATCGGGCCTAACGTAAACTTGTTTGGAGTAGGTAGTCAATCACTCGCTCCATATAATATGTCAGTTGGCTTGACACCTTTCTCTTTGTTCAGTGCATTTGGTAATAACATTTTCTCGTTAGCTGTCGTTTTGGCCGGGGGCAACCCCAGTTATGGACAACCACATCCTGTACAGGGTACTATTCTTGTAGAGGGGGCACACTTAGGAATTCCATCCTCACAAGGACCTTGGAATCCATGGCAAGGACTAGTCCCCTTGCCAGGGATTTTGATCAGAGGCAACCCCTTCCATACCTAGTGGAATCCCAAGAAAGGCCCAACGCTTATGCCCGTCAGATTGGTAGGGGGCAACCCCTCCCAAAATCCTTGGAATGCGAAGCAAGCTCAACCCTTTATGTATTATTATGGGAACCAGCTGATGATGTCTCAACAAGTGCACAATCCATACACTGGTCATGACCATGGTTATTCCCAGAGCCCTAGCCAACAACCTATCTTTTCCTGGCAACCTGGTGCTAGTCAAACCCTAATCTCCTTTTTCTCTGGCTAGAATCCACAACCCAAACTACCATTTCTAGCAACCCTGCACTTGCCAGATTTGACAAGGCTCTTAAATGACCCCATCTATCATGATTCGAGTTGGCCTCATATGCTGACCAAGTTGCCTTCGGACATTCCAAATTTTGAGGCCAAGACTAATGAAGTTCCTGGTGATCATGTGACTACCTTTCGCTTATGGTGCTCATCCAACTCATTAAGAGACGACTCCGTTCAGTTGCTATTGTTTCAACGCACTCTCATAGGGAGTTCTGTGAAATGGTACATCGAGCTTGACCACTCACAATACTCTTCATTCGACAAATTGGCAATGGATTTCTTGAACCATTTCAAATTACCTGTGAGATACGACGTCGACACTGAATTGCTGACCAATTTTGAGCAGACAAAAGAGGACCATATCTCCAATCATATCCAAGACTAGAGATGCCAGAAGAGTTTAATAAAAGTGCCAGTCCCACCAACATTCCTTCTAGAGTGGTTGCTTAAGTCTTTGGTACCCCAGTTATCTAAAGACATCGTAACATCTGGAGTGTTTTCCAAGGAAGATGCGATAATGAGAGCGCAACAACTAGAGCTAATTTACTCTCAGTCTGGTTTACTCTATGATATTTTTCTAGATGCATAGAGGTCAATCCTGGAAAAAACTAGGCAAAGGTGTGGACCATATGTTGATGGCATTATTGGTTTAGCACAAACAAAGCCTGCTGATCCATTGTTAAATCAATTGCAACAATTGTCAATACAACAGACAACGTCCAGCCAGACCACCGATTCGGATGCTCCCCTACCCAAAAGTCATATGTACACTGTGTGCACATGACAAACCCAAAGGCCACCTAGCATCTTAATGGAAAGAAGAAAAAACAGAAAAAGGGTAAGGGGGATAAGAAACCCACCAATAATGCTGGTAGGGGTGACACTGAAAAGAAGAAGTCAAAGTATCCTTATAATATTTTCAAGGAAGACCACTCAACCCATCAGTGCCCTCAGCTTTCGGAGGCCTAGAAGTTATTGGCACAACAACAACCTGCCATGTTAACGAACCTGTTTCCGCATGGGAAAAATATAACTCAAGCATCCTCGAGCGCGGAAGGGGGCAGTCAAGGACCCCCTCCATCTTCGAGTAGTCCTTCATCCACAAATGTGTATATGATGAAAGGTGATGCCTATATAACGACTAGAGCACATGATTACGAAAATCTAGGCACCTCTGAGAAGGGTAAAGAAGCCAAAAACCCACCTCTTCCTCTTTAGATTGAGAAGACGTTGGGTGAAACAATGACGCACATCTCAAAAGGTGCATTCAAAAAAAATTCTTACAACACAAATGCAAGGGCTGCCTAGAACTACTCTATGGTGGAGGATTTATCACAAACCTCTTCTGAGATGTCTTCTTTGGAAGTCCTCCAGAGTTTCCATTCCCAGAGAAAGGCCATGTTAGCTACCTTAGGCTCTGATGAGACTTGTAATCTGGGAATGATTGTGCTTGATACCACCGACTTAAAACCTTGTCTTCCTTACCACGTAGCTTTTTAGATAGTAGTGGCTTACACCACAAAAACTTTTACATGGAATATTTTCCGTACAGTGGTGGACAAGGGCACCTCAACATGTGTGATGTCTTTGGCATGTTGGAAGGCCATCGACCAACCCACTTTTTCTTCATCACCTACTCTTATTACAACGTTTGACGGTCATTCTTTCTGACCACACAGGATCATTCCCTCTTTCCCTGTGCAATTAGGGGGAAAAACCATGTGTATCGAAGTTGAATTGGTCGATGCATCTCTCGACTACAATATTTTGTTAGGAAGGAGTTGAACCTATGCTATGCAAGTAGTGGTCATGACAGTTTTCAGGGTCTTGTTGTTTCCTCGTAAGGGTCGGATTGTGACCATTGATCAGTTATCCTTCTCTTGTCCTGACCCTTCATCGGGAGTCTCCACGGCCACAATGATTGATAACACTCTACCTGACATCGTCAACATAGGGGTTTTTTTTTCCCACCATTGATGGGTACTTTTGATTACTCACCTCCGATCGGCAATGTCCATTACATAACGACTATCCCTGACTAGCCTCAGGCTGAAATTTTTCAAATCTCATCATTTCGCACAGCGTACTTTCACAATCCGTGGACTATTCCTTCCCCATCTGCTACGATGGAATGGATAGGGAACCATGGCATGGCCATGCCTTTGTCCATGGCAGAAGTTTCATACTCGATCATTAAACGAGCTTGTTCCAACCCCGATCTAACTTCGACACAAGAGTCAGATACGGTGCTTGAGCCTATTTGGGCTCAAGGTTCCCTTGCTGATATAGATTCTTTAGACTTAGTCTTGCCTTTAGAAGAAGCAATTATTGAAGAAATGACTAGTCCAAACAAACCCTGGGATGATATCCATCATATATCTTATTTCCTCCCAGAGTTAAGAAGAATTGAAGCAGGGGAATTCACTTTGACTATGACTGGAGATAGGTCTTTTCCGATCAATCCCTTGGCTTCACATGTTGTTTATGCGGAGGGTAATATGGAAACCATTTTTGAAACTATACCTATTAATATCTCCAGAACCCCTGGCATCGTGGAGAATGTTTTCGTCGGAGCTGACTATTCCCCCAAGGAGACTCAAATCTACATGGATTTATTTAAATAATTCCATGACATTTTTGCCTGGTCTTACGAGGAAATGCCAGGCATTGATCCAAAAATTGTTAACACAAAATCATGACTTATCCTAATGCTAAGTCGGTTCGGCAGACCCTTCGTCCGGTTAATCCTAAGAAGGCAACATCTATTAAGGTTGAAGTAGAGAAACTGCTCAAAGAAGGTTTTATCTACCCCATCCATTTGACCCAATGGGTGTCAAATCCTGTGTCGTGATTTGAACAAAGCCTGTCCAAAAGATAATTTCCCCACACCATTTATTGACCAGATCGTCGATGAATGCACAAGTTGCGAGGCCTTTTCTTTCATGGATGGTTTTTCGGGATACAATCATATACAAATGAAACTCGAAGACCAACACAAAACAACTTTCATTTGTCCATGGGGTACATTCACTTATCGTAATATGCCTTTTGGTCTGAAAAATGCTGGAGCTACCTTTCAGCGGGCCATGTCTTTTGCTTTCCATGACCTCAAACATATAGTTAGGGCCTACCTAGATGATTTAGCATCATGATCTCGTAAGAGAAATGATCACCCCAAACACCTTTGACTTATCTTTGAGTGATGTCGCTACTTTTGGATTCGCTTGAATCCAAACAAATGCAATTTTTGTGTGACGTCGAGCCGTTTGCCAGGTTTCATAGTTTTGACAATAGGGATCATGGTCGATCCTCTCAAGGTTGAGGCAATATTTCAGTTTCCTCCCCCACTGTTAGTGATATTTCTTGTAGGTGGGGTTAGAATGCAAAGAATGGGTTAATAAACCACTTATCCTAAGTTCGGGACGCAAACGTGCCTGTAGTAAATAGCACGCGGATCTGGACGACAGGCGTCCGCATGCCCGGATCAATAGCGTACGGGTGATTCCGGAGCCCCCCCGCCTTTCTACCTTTAAGTAGGGGGGGGGTCCAGAATCCAGGGCACATCTCTCCAACAGCCACGATCATAGTGCCCGGATCAATGGCACGCGAGGCGATTCCAGACCCCCCCCACCTTTCTACCTTTAAGCGGAGGGGGGGGGGTCCAGAATCCGGGGTGCATCTTTCTGAAAACTGCGATTGGAGAGCCCAGATCAATGACGCACAGGCAATCCAAACTCCTGCTGCCTTTCTTCATTTAACCCTGTGGGCCCCTTCCCCGTCGTGTCACCTTTTACGCCATTTCCCTCCTTGCCATCTGTTCTCCTCCTAGCCATGCGATGAGGCTTGCTCCCTTTAGCCCTTCCTCATCCTCCGACATCTGTCCACCTCCCCTCTTCTGGTCCATGTGGTCCCTCCCCCCATATCATCATCCACTCACCTTTCGAGTCTCCTCGTCCCCTGCCATGTGTCTCCTCCACCTCAACACCTTCCACCATGCACTTTTACTCCTGCACTCCCTGTTGTTTCAACCTGTGTCCTRTCCATATCCTGTGGCATTCCTCATCCGCTGTCATGACTCCCACCATAATTCTCGCCATAAGGGTCCCATGCAGCAGTCCAGCAAAGTAGCATCCAAAGAAAGACTGTTCAGCTGATCCAGGTGGCACCATTAAGTGGCCGTCACGTCCCAGAAGAGAGAGTTGACCAAGGTCGTCCCCAATCCTAAGGAAGCAGTTATTATCACCATGAAGGTGGTTGAACGTCGTCTTCTTCCTTAAATGGAAGACTAGGAAAGGAAAAAGCATACAAGCAGAATGATGGTCCTTCCTGACGGAGATTACATCTGGCAAACTACTGCAAGACAGTCAGAGGTCCCATTGCGTCTGTCATAAGTGCACGATCATCTAGAGTCTGCATGCGCAGATTGTTAGAAGACATGCAGACGCAATTTTTTTTAATGCAGCGTCTTGTTTTCGCTTCTTTTGTTTTTTTTTGGCTATATGTAGGAATTTTTTCCATTTTGTAAAGCATCAATGGTAGAGCGAAGCTCCCGACTGTAAAGTTTTAACAACCATTCTAGTTCTCTGGGTTGTGCATCTGTGTTTGAGATTTCTTATTTTATGACAAACAGTTTTCCTTTTCCATCTATGTTTTTGTCTAATATCAGAGGGTTCATGATCGAATGCTTCGCATGAATTAGCACATTTATGTTATGATAAATGATTTGTTGTTAGCACACCTGAAAGCCGACCCTAAGGAGTTTTCTCGAGAAAGTTTCAGCAACTGCTTTCTCAGTCTGCGAAGCTTCCTAGTGTAATGACAACGTTAAGATCTGGCCTTTGATGGTGAACAAGGACCAGGCATATTTGAAGCTGTGCATCTTTCACCTGGTGACTCCATGATTCGAGGATCGATTGGCGACTCCACTATTTTGATATGGAGAAAATATTAGCTCAAAGGTTTTCTTGCTGTGATTTTTCCCAGATAGATGGTTTTCGTAATAAACTTCCTGATAGAGACACTTGGGAAAATTTCCTCCCTGAATTTCATGCAACAAGTTTAGAGGAACTAGCTGAGCATTTACTGGACTTCCATGAAGCTATTCACTGGCTCAATATCATGCACGATGATGTATGGATTAAGCTCTTCAGGTATTCATTGAAGGGAGCTGCTCTTGCATGGTGTCGATCTCTTCCCGCTATGAGCATCCGCTCTTTAATAGGTTTTCATGCAGTTTTCAATTCATTTTGTAAAGACTACTATCCAGCTGATTGTTTGTTTGAAAACTATTATGAGGAGTTTTCTTCACTTCATGAAGCCTCTGCTGGCCCGGGAGACCAGGTCCATGATGAAGCTTTTACTGTGGAGGAAAGCATTTTCCAGGAAAATATGGAGGTGTTGAATGATATTAATTGTGTTAGCCCTAGAACGGAAGAATATGACATCATATTAGATGCCTTTATTCCGTTAGATGTTCATAACGATCAACATGCCTCTTGTGGAAATTGTGAGTTTATAGAGAAAATGTGGTCCATCGTAGATGACTCATTTGGATATCGGGTTGAAGCAGATGTTCCTAGCAGCTCTGCTCATGATGACGAAGACCCTATCTTTTTAAAAGAGGGGTTAGTTGTGCAGAAGGATTCTTCTCTTTTCCCCCAGGGGGTCTCTCACGATATATTTTTACCTGGGATTAAAGAGAAAAGGATTATGTATGGACAGCTAGAAGGAGCAGGTCCCACTGTCCCTGAAACGAAATTTTTTTACGGGATCACTGTTCTGGAGGAGGGTCATATCAATGAAGGACAACCCCTTTTTGATGTATATTATAGTGATGATGAACAACAAGCTTATCCTACATTTGATCACTATAAAGATACTGAAGAGCCAGTAAGCAAGCAGAACCACCCCATGGTCCCTATTTATGATGAATATGAATCTGACCCGGGGGGGAGCCAAGAAGAGGAAAAGGAACCAGAGGAACAGTTGAGCACATATTTCATTCCAGAGCCAGTCAGTGAGCAGCTACCACCTGAGATCAGTGAGCCTATGTCAGTTGTCCACTCACCTGTGCTTATCAAAGATATTCAACCACATGTGAGAAACTATGTAGTAGAGGAGGCTACCTGTCACCAATTTTCTGAAATTGGCCACTTGTTCTATGACCCTGTCGGCGAATACATGAAGTGGCATATTCTTTATGCCTTGGAGCCACTCTATTCCATAACAACTTCACCCAGTGAGGAGAAGTTGAAGAGTGTAGTCGTTCTGCTGTCACGGTTACACTATCTGCTGGTGATCGTCGACAGAAGGAAGGAGCTTCTATCCAGGAAGCTGCTTGAATGGCTATGGTGGAAATTTTCTTTCACCTAGCCCCATGTACAGTGTTTTATTAGTTTAGGATTGTATATAAATAAGCTCTTTTGAGCATGTATCTTGCTTTGTTCTACTTTTACTTTTTCGGCCTGTATTTTCAGGAGTGGGATGTTTTGAGCATGACTCCATAGACCAACAGCAAGGCACTGAAGCTACAGAATGAGTTCTTAGAGCATCACAGAGATGACTCTATCCCCCATGGAGCCAAATGTTAGCGATATTTCTTGTAGGGGGGGTTAGAATGCAAAGAATGGGTTAATAACCCACTTATCCTAAGTTCAGGATGCAAACGCGCCTGTAGTAAACAACAAGCGGATCTGGACGACAGGCGTCTGCGTGCCCGGATCAACGACGTATGGGCGATTCTGGAGCCCCCCC
>JASDQU010100137.1:319549-337965 GCA_032191745.1 Picea mariana | reverse complement strand
GTCGTGTCACCTTTTACGCCATTTCCCTCCTTGCCATCTGTTCTTCTCTTAGCTGTGTGATGAGGCTCGCTCCCTTTAGCCCTTCCTCATCCTCCGACATCTTTCCACCTCCCCTCTTTTGGTCCATGTGGTCCCTCCCCCCATATCATCATCCACTCACCTTCCGAGTCTCCTCGTCCCCTGCCATGTGTCTTCTCCATCTCAGCACCTTCCACCATGCACTTTTACTCCTGCACTCCCTGTTGTTTCCACCTGTGTTCTGTCCATCTCCCGTGGCATTCCTCATCTGCTGTCATGACTCCCGCCATCATTCTCGCCATAAGGTTCCCACGCAACAGTCCAATGAAGCATCATCCAAAGAAAGACCGTTTAGCTGATCCATGTGGCACCATTAAGTGGTCGCCATGTCCCAGAAGACAGAGTTGACCGAGGTCGTCCCCAATCCCAAGGAAGCAGTTATTATCACCGTGAAGGTGGTTGAACGTCGTCTTCTTCCTTAAATGGAAGACCAAAAAAGGACAAAGTGTACAAGAAGACTGATAGTCCTTCCTGATGGAGATTGCGTCTGGCAAAACACTGTAGGACAGTCAGAAGTCCCATTGCGTTTGTCATAAGTGCATGATCATCTAGAGTCTGCATGCGCAGACTGTCAAAAAACATGCATACGCAATTTTTTTTAATGCAGTGTCTTGTTTTTGCTGCTTTTGTTTTGTTTTGGCTATATGTAGGCATTTTTGACATTTTGTAAAGCATCGATGGTAGAGAGAAGCTCCCGAGTGTAAAGTTTTAACAACCATTCTAGTTCTCTGGGTTGTGAATCTGTGTTTGAGATTTCTTGTTTTATGACAAATAGTTTTCCTTTTCCATCTATGTTTTCGTCTTATATCAGAGGGTTCATGATCGAATGCTTTGCATGAATTAGCACAATTATGTTATGATAAATGATTTGTTGTTGCATTACTGTCTTCTCTGGTTTCCTGCATTTGGGTGTAAGAATATCTTTCCTTCGGATGCTTTCTCTCACAGTCTGTTAGAAACCTGATGTTTATAACAGTCCCCTGCACTTCTCTCATACAAGTCTTCCCCCTACTCACCCTTATTACAACTCACTGTTTGGAGTTTATCAAGACCTCACTCATCCATGCATACCTGGCCTAGTTTCATAGTTGAGATGATATTGTTTTGATTTTTCTTCCATTTGATCACCTCTCTATAAACAAATCGTGACATTAAACTGATGGGTGTCAGGCTCTGCTCCTGCAAGCAATCTAGGGGTGACTTCTGACGCTAACACCCGCATACAATCCTTCATCTTCAGAGTTTACAGGGAAAATAAACTTTTTACGGCGTTTCATCGCCAATTATGCTGAGATCACAAAGGGATTTATGCATTTACTAAAGAAGGATGTTCTTTTTCATTGGGATGAATCTGCTCAATGCTCTTTCGAAACATTGAAACGCACCCTCACGACTACCCCTCTGCTTCGGCCACCCAATTATAATAAGGATTTTTTATTGTACTTGGCTGCAACAGAGTCGACCATCGGTATGGTCTTAGTTCAGGAGGATGATTTTCTCTCAAAATATGCGATTTATTACTTGAGCCGAGGCCTGGTTGGACCGGAACTCAATTATTCCCACATTGAAGAACTTGCGTTGGTAGCAGTTCATATTGTCCAACGGTTCCGTCATTATATCTCATTTCGCAAGACCATCATCGTCACCGTTGTGAATCCGTTTCAATATGTTTTGACACGACGGGTAATTGGAGTGTTATAACCCTAGTTTGCAGCAGACATGCTTATGTGGCATCAAGCCATCTCAGATTCCTTCTTTTCCAAAACACTACTAAACAAATCTTCCTAAAAATACCTTTTTTAAAGGCCCACGCACCTTGCTCCACTACAACCCGCATGTATCTATAGTGCCCACGCTAGCTCACCCACGACAACCCACGTGGACCTTCAGAAGCACGAAAAAAGGAAAGTTGCAGATGGAACACACAGCTTTGGGTAAGTTAACTAAACCTTTCGGCCATGCATGGCCGATCATTCGACCAAATACCTAGCTCCTTCTAGCCTATAAAATAAGGGGTAAGGGTCCCATTCGAAAGGAGGAAAAGCATAGTAAAGAAACTCTACCCGAATTCATATTCCCCTTTGCCCAAGATTCTACAACCATTTTGTGATTTCAACGAAGAAGAGAAGCAAGTGTGTTAGTAGTTGATGCATAGTAAAAGAGGAGCCCAGGACCAAATTCGTGGAGCAGTGGCCAGCTTCATCATTGTAAGTTTCTTTAGTGAAGTTAATAATAAAGAAGTACTTTTCCCATCCCACCATATGAGGTTGTCATTGTTTATTGCGTACATGTTGATTAAATCTCTAACCCATTAATATGTAGATCAAATGCATGTGGAGTTCTTTTCTTGTATTTTGTGAATGCAGGTCAACCTTGGGAGGAGAGTTGCAGTCAAAGAGCGATCAAGCATGAAGAGGGATCGATATCAAATGCCGGAAATAAGGTATGTTCACTTGATCTTATTAACTATGTATTTTCTTAAGAATAATGGGGATTAGGTCTGGGATGATGGTAAAAAGTAGGAATCTTTAGGTCTTTTCTGCATGCATGATAAAACCCTAAATGCTAGTCCAAAGGGGGATTTCCCACTCACAACAAAATTGGTGACCATACTGGGGATCTCAAGGGTTTCTGGGAGTCCTTTTTTGGGTATTTCTAAAAACATTGTTTCATTACTTGTTTTTAGAGTTTCTGCAAAAGTCTGAGCTAGCAGGGATTTTGGTCTTCCATACCAGTACTCCCTGCTTTCTTTGCTTGGCTGCATTTACTTTTCGGGAAGTCACAGAGGTGCATGTAGCCTGTATAAGGCCTGCATGCATGTACACATGCCCAATATTCACACAGCACGTGTGGACATGCTAGTTGATGAAGTAACAATAGTGTGGCTAGGTTTAGAAATTTTTTATTAGAGAGAAACTCATTCTCTCCCCTATCATAAGTGATCCTTCTTAGGGGTTTTCTAGAACTCATTCTAGTCTCTATTTTTTGCAGTTTGTAGCTTAGGTTTCACCTCAGATTGGTTTTTTTCTATGAATTTTTCCTTGAATTGTTTTTCTTTTCTGCCAAAGTAAGTTTGTGAGTCTTCAAGCGACTCTGGTTCTCAATACCAGTAGTCTTTGCTAGTGTTTGATTGCTTGCATTTTTTTTTTCATTTTTTGAATAATTGTAGAGGTACACGCAGCTTGTATAAGGCCTACATGTGTGCACACACTCTCTGACCTTACACAGCTCACGTGCACACGCTGGCTGTTGAATTTTCAGAAGCGTGCTTGTTGAGAAATTTTTTTTTTAAGGAGAGGCAATCATCCTCTTCCTTATCAAGAGTTATACCTTTTAGGGATTTGCTTGATTTAATCTTGGTCTCTTTCATAGAAATTTTAGCCTAGGTTGGATTCCAGCATAGCTTTCTTTTTCATTGAAATATTTCTTGTGTTTCCTAGCTTTTTTAACTTATTTTTAGCTTGAATGTCAGATCCCATCTATAAATTTGGCAGTACAGTTATTGCCAGACACTTCACCGCTTGAAGAGCATTTATTATACCTTGAGAAACTCAATGAGTAGTATCGTGACGTGGACTTGGCCAATGATGCTCACAAACACAAAGTCAAGTGTCAGTATGATTGGTCCATTCGTCCTTGGATTTTCTCTGAAGGTGACCTTGTCCTGGTCTATGACCAAGATAAGGACCCCCTAGGGGAAGGCAAGTTCAAACCCATGTGGTTCGGACCTTTCATCGTAAAAGAGGTTCTTAGAAAGGGAACTTATCATCTGGTATACTTTGAAGTAAATGCTTTGGCGGAGCCTAGAAATGGGCTCTACCTCAAAAAGTATTACTCATACGTGGGTCACCTTGGGTAACTTTTGTAACATATGTATAGTTCATGTACATTTGCACTTTTTTGTTTTTGTATTTTTGGTTTTGTGGATGTGCCATTTTTAATGTCATATTTTTCACTTTGGCAGATGTCAAGTGAATCAAAGGTGTTCGTTGGGTTTGCGGACGACGCTAGCCGACACACTCGGAGGCTTGATTATGTGGCTTGGGTGATTTTCACACCTCAAGGCCAGTAGCTATCTTCAGGAGGCATCTGTTTAGGTGACACCACAAACAATGTCATTGAATATAGTGCAGTTCTAGAGTTTCTTCATGATTCTTTATCGCATGGTATCCTTGCCTTCGGGTATATTTAGACACTCAGCTGGTTGTGTCTCAGTTAAATGGAGTTTACCGCATTTACGATTCTACTCTACACCAACGGTTCCTTAGAGTACGTCTCTTAGAACGAATCTTTGATTAGATTACGTATATCCATGTTCCTAGGAGATTGAATCAAGTTACAGACACTCTAGCTAATCATGTATTGGATTGACATATTGCACACATATGAGGAAAATACACACACACACATGAAAATAAATTTGTAAAGTAGATGTAATCCATAAGGAATAAAAAATACATAAAATCCATATATATTATCAAAAATATCAGAGTACATGGGTGGGCACAAGCACCTCAAAAATACGTCCAGTAAAGAGTCACAGGGATTACACCCTCAAAAATATACAGAAGGTGCCCTCGGCACATTGGTAGTCTAGCCTAACTAAGGACAGGGCATGTTGGCCTTATTGTACTAAACAACGACATTTTCCAAATGCTGTAAAAGATGGACCCAAGTCCGTGGCACCCCAACTACATGAAGCTGCATAGATGGAGAAAGATCCCCAATCTCTACCATGGGGACTGTACGAGTGAGCAAGGTAAGTTTCCACTCTACCTGTCTCAAAACTCTCTCAACCTCACCGGCTGGAGGTCCCCCTGCTGCTGTTGTTCTATCGACTGCGGCTGGTATGGCCTCTGGTCAAGGATGTCTCCTGGTCCTTGCAAAGTCCGTTGGATGCATTGGACCCACATTTGCACATAACAGACACATATCTGTCAGACACTCTGATATACAAAAAAAATGATATATATATATAAAAAACATAAAAAATAAAATAACTTTGAAAAGCAATCTTACTTGGATCTCCTCTTACCACTCCGGGAGGTACACCCATGTCAGGGTCCCTGGAAAAGTTGATTCTGGCATAGGGATAGTCCTTTATCACCGGAATCTACCGAGATCACCAATCGAAAAAAATTTCATCGAAGGCCTCGATAGTCCTCCCTCCCCCCTGTCGTGGCAAAAATGCTTCCCATCTATTTAATACTAGAGAAGAGGCTACGTGCCCTCAAAAAATCGTGCTCGGACTCATACTAGGCACCCTCTCGAAGAAGAAAGCACAAACGATAGTAACAAACCCAAAGTTTTTGTGCCTCTGCATCCGACAATCTGTCAACTACCTTTTCATGCAGTTTAGTAATGTAGTACTCCAGTAAAAAAATTGTGCATTTAAGCACTTAACCGCACAATTCATGTGCGCCTAGGAAGCCTGGTGTAAAGTTATGGATCCAGTAATCCACACAATGATTAGAACTATCACTTTTAGTGATAGGTTGCTGATATTATGAACTGACACCTGAGTTCCCACCATCTCAGTACCTACCTTGCAATGGAGGTTAATAACCTCCGCTATGTTGTGAGGCCCATAAGGAAAAGTGCGAAGGTTGACTAATTTCCCTCTCCTTGAGAGGTCAGTCAAAAAGTAGATATCTTCAATCGTTGGAGTCAAAAATTGTCCCTCAAGCATGAATGCATTCACATTTGGATTCCAGTAATTGATCAAGGCATTCATCAACCTAGGTTGTTCCCGCATAAATGCACTCTAGAAGAACTTAAATAAGCCACATTGAGCTAGTGCAGCTACAACATCAGGGTCATTTGAGACCACAACATCAAAGTCCTCATGCTCTCTCTCCCTCCAGTGAACATACATCTTGCAATTGACAATTCTAGGGGGGATTATGATCCATATGGATATCGGTGGCCACCCACCTTTTCCAACTGGCTCAAAACAATTTTCTGGCAATTTTGGCAATTTACTACTTTTAGCAGTTTTCACTTCCGGGGCCATTTTGAGGGCATAAATGAAGGTTTCTCATGATAGAGCTTCTTAATTATATCCTACAACTTGATTGAGGCCCCAAAATTAATCTCCTCAATGATACCTTTCCAACGGGCTATCATACGCCTAAAATGAAGATCCTATGCAAAAGTTACGACCCCAGGAAGTTAATGTACTAACTTACCCAAATAGGGCCCACATGAATTTTGGCGCTTCATATTCTAGGGTTAGGTTTTTGGATGTATAGGGTTTTTGGAATTCCTTTTTATTGTAAAAATTCCTTTAGAGCCTCATTGTAATCATCTTCTTGCCGATGAGCACAACCGTCACATCTCTTCTCAGAGATAAACTGCCACCATTCCAACAAGCTTATTTCCACTGCATTTTGCAGTTTCAGCTTATTTCATTATTGAATAGAAAACCAATTTTATTGTATCTCTGTTATTTTGTGTTAATAATTTGTTAATAATCTGTATTCATTTCAATCTTCTCATAAAATTTGGATCAGTGGTATTAGAGTGGTCTGCTCCTTGTCGTCTTAATGCATGTCTCCAACGAGGTCAGAGTACAAAGAGTTGGGTCTTGAGCTTGTTTCTCTTGAGGAAAAAATATCTCGCATGCCCAACCAACCTCTCATGGTAGGAGAAAATAAAGATGATGGGATAGGAGATCCTTTCAAACTATTTATTGAGGAAGCCCTCACGCAACAGAGGAACGAGATGATGGATAGTTGCACGCAAATCCTTTGGCGACTACCAATAGGCAACGTATCTTCTTCGAGCAGAGGTGCCACCCCCTTCAAGGTACAAATAAACTTTGATATTCCTATATTTGAAGTTCATATAGGTGTAGATGTTGTAGACAAGTGGTTGAATCTACTAGAAGGGTATTTTTCTGTCCATATATTCTCGAATAGAGAAAAAATTACTTTTGCACTCCTCAAAGTCATCCCCCATGTCAAATCTTGGTGGGAAATGTTCTATGAGAAAAAGAAAATAGAGGAACCCTCATTATTTACAATCACAGCCACCTGGGGTTTCTTCAGGGATACTATTAAGGAACAATACTACCTTGTCAGAAGTTATGATGACTTATATACCAAATGGATCACACTGCGGCAAGAAAGAGACCAAGTAGTGCCAGATTTCACAAATATCTTCCATACCTTGCACACCAAGCTGGGTATTAAAGATTCAGAGTGACATATGGTACTCAAGTATCATGGTTCTCTACATAAATACATCCAGACTGAAATGGAATTTCTAGACATCTCATCCTTGGGCGCATCCTACCGATATGCCGTCAAAATCGAGCAGAAGCTCAAACAAAAGACACGGAAATTTGGGCCTAGGAACCCCTCACAACAATATACAGGAAAGGGCAACCCCAACCCACAAAACAAAGGATAGAGCAAATATGGATAGTATCAGGACAACCAGTCCAAGTAGAAAGAAAATAAGGACACTAGAAAGACAAAGAAAGAAGTGGTGTGACTTCCACAAGATCCCTTGGAATAACACTGCTAATTGTCACTCAAAGAAGTCACTGGTGGCTGAAGTGAAAGCCTCTAAATCAGATGCATAGTCTGACTCTGATCCAGAACTAGAAAGGGGAAGATAGATCATTGATGTAGAACCCAGTGCCACCGTGGCTACCACCAAGCTCCAGCCTGGTGAACTAGATGAGCCAGAAGAAGGAGAGCACCTCTTCCATTTGCAAATGTGTGTAAAAGGCACCTCACTACACTTCATTGTTGATAGAAGAACCTCATCTCTGCAAAGGTCATCAAGCATCGGGCCTTGCCCATAATGCCTCACCCACAACCCTACCCCATTGGATGGCTCCACTTTAGAAGTGTCGTAATTTAGTGGTAGAGCCTACCTTAACATGGATGCCCTAGGTGGATCCTGGTTGCATTTTTGTGCCCATGCCATCACTAATGACTATAAGATCAGGAGTCCTTATTAGTTTATCCTGATTATGATTTTGAGCCTCATTTGCATGATGCATTATCACTCTTGACCTCATCCTCGAGACTCCCAGAACATAACAGGTCTTATTTTAAGCCCTTTTCAGACCCTTTAAACATGAAAATATTATCGAGCGATATTGTGGCCTTTCATGCTCGCTAAACTGAAATTTGAAGTCACGTCTATCCGGTGGTAGTTTACCCATTTTTTGGTCCGAATGGTCAACTGTATGAACCAATGTATACTCTAGGAGCTTCGTTTTCCTTGAAGAGTATTCTCATGTATGATTTTAACCCTTTTTCAGGCCTGAGAGATTAAATTTATGAAAAATGAACCCCCATGGAGTCCATAGTTAAGCTCTTTTCAAACTCCCTAAAATTGAAAAGATCGCCGAGTGACCTTATTCTTTCACACTTGTTAAATTGGTCAAGAAGAACATTCCTGACAGAGTCCATAGTTAAGCTCTTTTTAGACTCCTTAAAAATGAAAAGATTGCCGAGTGATATTGTCTTTGTCACACTCATTAAAAGGATTTTGAATAGACATCTGGTCAGTGCTAGTTTACCCCTTTTTCGAACCAACTAGACTATCTTCGAAAAAGGTACCCCAGTGGAGTTTCCTTTTACACTTTTTCAGACTCTCTAAATATGGAAAACCGCCAAGCTTACCTTCTCTGGGCTCACTAAAATTACATCAAAGGACATTACCATTGTGAGTCTTATTAATAGCGTTTGCATACCTGCGTCTTTGGCCTAATGACGGCTCCATTTTTCTCTCAAATCAATGATCTGAAGCATGCCTTATATGCAAGCCCTGTAGCACTTTGCCTTTGCATCTTGACACCTTTGGCCCATGGAGGATTTTTCTCAAGTGTCCTTTTCCTGCATATGTTCCTTTTCCCTGAGCATCCATGTGTTCCATGCGCTTGGAACTAGTATGTCTACGACACTCGATCCTCCTTTGTAACGTAGCATTCTTTTATTCTTTTTCAAGCTTTCCAAAATTATTGAAAAAGACAAAAAAAAATTAAATATACCCCAAAAAGAGGAAGGGAAAAGTATTTTCTTTTTATTGGCATCACAATGAGTCACCCTTGGACAAAGCACATCCTTTCGTTTGTTTTTCAAGACCTAGGATTTAACATGACCTTAGGAAGTTGTTCTCACTACATAGAGTTGTGTCCTCCTCTGTTTGGTTATTCTTCCAAACATATGGAGAGTTTGTGGTGCCTCCTGCATCGTGAACTTATGTCAAAATATCATACCGCCTGAATCTCATCTTATGTCGTTCTATTGTTCAAGGGAAGTTATTACCAAGCTTGGGTCATCCCCCTCTGTAGATTGTCTCTTACCCTCATGCCCGATCATCCCAAAATCCCAATCAAGTCTGTGCTTGAAATCCATGAAGCCCTCAACCTGATCATCAAAATCCTCTAGTCTGTTCCTGACAAGCCATTGAGGACCTCTGCGTAGTGAAGTTGTAAACTCATATTACACTCCTACCTGAGTTGTGAATATTTTGAAGCTATTGCCTGAGCTCTGAAGGCCTCATCTCTAGCCATCGGGCCTTATTCGCTTCTTGAAGATGGATACTATACATGTATATATTTTTTTATCTCAAGATGTAGATCCACTGTGTATTGCTCATGGCTACACTTTATATAGTTATATGACATGTATCTACAGTGTATTTGATTGGTATCCATGATTTTATTTCATTTCGAGAATGGTTATGCCTTCCTTGGTGAGACAATTGTTATTTTGCAGATGGCACCTCCAGAATTCTTGTCCCTAGGCTCACTTGTTTGGTACGTTGGTGAAGATTGATAAGGTATTTCGGCCATCAGATGCTCTTCTGACCTCACACATTAGGGGGCATCTATTATAACCCTAAATTTCACCATACATGCTTATCTGGCATCAGTCCATCTCATTTTCCTTCTTTGCTAAAGCCACTACTGAACAACTTCTTAAAAAGAACCCTTTTTGAAGGCATGCGCACCCTACTCCACTACTACACGTGTGTATGCTGGCTGACCCACTACAACCCATGTATACCTAAAAAGCACGAAAAATGGAAAGTTGTAGATGTAACACATAGTTTTGTGTAAGTTAGCTAAACCGTTTGACCACCCATAACCAGTCACTCGACCAAATACCTAGCCCTTTCTAGCCTATAAAAGAAGGGGTAGGGGCCCCATTTGGAAGGAGGAAAATCATAGCAAAGAAAATATACCCGATTTAGCATTCCCCTTGCCCCAACCCTTTGCAACTATTGTGTGAAGAGAAGTGTAAATGAAATCATTTAGAGCACAGTTAAAGAGGAGCCCAGGACCAGATTCGAGGAGTAGTGGCCGATCTCACAATTGTAAGGTATTCTTGTGAGATTAATAAAAGAAGTACTTTTCCCGTCCCGCCATATGAGGTTTTCAAATGTTTAAATATTGATTGTATTTTGATAGAATCTCTAATCTATTATGTTATAGATCATATGCATGTGGAGTTCTTTGTTTGTATTTTATGAATGCAGGTCAGTGTTGAGAGGAGATTTGCAGTCAAGTAGCAACCAAACATTAAAGGGATTGAAATCAAACATAGAAACTAAGGTACAGTAATTTGATCTCTTTAATGTTGTATTTGCATATGAATAATGGGGTTTATGATTGGGATGTTGGTAAGAAGTAGGAGACTTTAGGTCATTTCTGCATGTAACCCTTAATGCTAGTCCATAGGAGGGATTTTCCACCCACAATAGTGAACCAGACACGCCTAGGGTGTGGCGCTGATAACTCCTCGGAATCTCATTGATAGAAATATCCGGGATGTCCACTATCAAACCCTCTAAATTCTTCTCGACCACTTCATAATCATCAGCATCCCATCCTACTACTACCACTGCTTCCCCTTGCCTTTGAATGGGGGAAGTTCCCAAAGGCCAATGTGGCCCTACATCTGCATGGTCAAAATTTTTCATTAGTCATTGGATAGAGAGCATAAAAAACATCTTATATTCTAAAAAAATCACAAAAACACCATAAAAACAATTTTTTTTTCTTACCTAGGTCCCCCCACTGAAAACCCTCAGGTTGAACCAAATTGGGGTTTCCTCGAAAGTCCATGACGACATAGGCGTAATCATATATCATCAA
Organism: Picea mariana; assembly: GCA_032191745.1. Lineage (NCBI taxonomy): Eukaryota > Viridiplantae > Streptophyta > Pinopsida > Pinales > Pinaceae > Picea > Picea mariana. The sequence goes on along the minus strand of JASDQU010100137.1, from coordinate 326,765 downwards.
TACTTTTGGCCTCAGCGAGTCAAATAATGCATCATTGTATTTAATAATGGGGCCCGCTACATGCCGGGCGATGAGATCACACCACCACTTCATTCGCGGATCTCATGGCACTGGTATGCCCCACTCTACCTATAGGCATAAATGAGGGACTCTTTATAGAAATAAAGAAACCAAAATATATCCATACCCAAATTGCTTCAGGTCCTCGTTCGTTCTCTTGGTTAACTGTGTCTTCATACTGTGAAGAAGAATATTGCACCAGTTGAACACACGAGGTTCCGTGCATTCCATGACATACTGAAAATAACTTTGGAGGGCCATGTGCAGAGATGAACTTCCCACCATTCATGCAATGGTAAAAGAAATGGTCCAGAGAGTTAAATCCTAAACACCTCTGATGACTACCTTAACTTTGTGCCTCTTGGCCTCAAGTTCGCAGTACCAACAGATGTATTCGTTCATCGACAAACCACCACCTCGACCTCCTGTTAAGGTAACATGTGCTCCATGATAAGATAAACTTGTCAAGAAGTAAATGTCTTCGATATACAAGGAAATAACATGGACACCCACATGAAACACCTGTTGGTCTACATCCCGTAGGTGGAACAAATATTCTAATAGCCTCAGTTGAGCTCTCATGCCTTGGATTTTAAAAACTTTTAACAATCCACATTGTCGAAGGGCATTGACAGTGATAGGATCATTCAAGGACATGAATTCATCATCCTCATGTTCCCATTCTCTCCATTCCAACATTTTGGAAATCAAGTACCTACATGGATATGAGGAAAATAAGTTAGCATCTTCAAAACATTGATTGTGAAATTCTTTTTGGGAAAACACATGCGTAATTTTTTTGGGGTTTCGGTTGCCGCAGATGAAATTTTATTATAGTGTGTGGTTTCCACAGGTGAGCCATAGGGCACTTGTGGAAATCATCAATTTCCATAGGTCTCGATATTATCCATTTGCAGTGGCCTCAGCGCAAGCCTAACGATCCCAAAACTCATCCAAAAATTACTTTTTAACCAAAATAAATGAATTTTAATCCTTTGGAAAAGAAGAGGATGACAATATTACCGTGTTGATGGAGATCGTTTTCGGAATGGTAACCCATGCTTCTCACAATCAACAACCGGAATATGAGGTAAAAGCAGGGTTTCTAGACAAGTTTTGAATGAAATGCAAATGAAATAGCAATAAGAGGTTTTACCCCTATTTATTCAATGTTTTTCTTTTTCAAATAATATTTTATATTATTTTAATGCGTTTTATCATAACTTAAAGGTCTAATGGTCCCATGAGTCTTTTATTTTTCATAGGTGGAAAGACTAAAGTCCTGAACAATGCAGTATGGATGTCTTTTTGATTCGCTTTTCTGTTTGTTACATATACCAGCACTTTTTAGGGTTTTTAGAAAAACCTCGAGCCTAGTCTTTGTTCATTCTCGTGCTCGAAAATTGATGAAAATGTAACTGAGTATACTTTTGTCATTTTTTCGTACTCGTCATCGAAACACGAAAAGCGAAACCCATGGAGTATCCTTTAAGCTCTTTTCGTACTCCATAAAAATGAAAAGATTGTCGAGCAACCTTGTTCTTTTCACGCTCGTAAAAGTATTTGAAGAAAGAATTTGATGGGTGATAGTTTATCACTTTTTCGGTCTCATCGAATTACTTTGTGAAAAAGCAATTGAGAGAGTTCTCTTTAATGTGTTTTTCAGACTCTATAAACAAGAAAAACCCTCTAGTTTTCTATCTTTAGACTTGTTAAACAAACATCGAAAGACCACCTGGGACTGAAGCACTCCTTCTTAGGGTTCGTTAAATATACTCCGAGGGAATTGCCTAATGGATGATCTTACATCAACAAGCATATGTTATCCTCCTCAAGCTTGAGTAAAAATAAAGAGGTACTCGCTAGAAATGATGGGGGAAAATTTGGGAAAGAAATATGTCTCTATAACCGTGTTAGTGGAAGTATTAGTCACTCTTGAACATGACACCCCTTTCATCTTTTGAATCTAGGTTGGGAAATCCATTTTCCTCTTGTTTGACTTTCTTCCAGTTCATATCTTGGGTCGTCTTTGAGTCAATGCTTCCAAGACTATTCTTGTGCCATTCATATGTTCAAGGGAAGTCCAAACAAGCCCTCCCTTGAGTTGGCCATCTACAATTGTTAATTATTACCATGTCAGCCTTCCTTATGTCAGTTTCAAATCATTTTCATACTTTGATCTACCCTAAATCTATTACTTATTTCATGTCACTGATGGGGGATACATCAAGGCCCTCTTGTGACAAGTCTTTTCCTGTTGAATTCAACTCATCATCCGAGAACAAGACTTAGAAATTGTTTAGTACCTTAGAGCCTGCATGCCTCAATGGAAGGTTTCTTCACTTTCAACAGTGGATTCATATCATTGGTCCCTGATTAGGAGATTTCATCAAGTGTTCGACTTCATCTCATTTATTCACATTCGTTGGATTTTACTAAGGTACCTTGGGAGTCATTAACATCAATGGTGATTTCCCTCACACTTGTTAATGGTTTTCATCAATGACCAGTAATCAAGTGGTTTCTACCATGTTCGACTTCAACACCTGTAATCATATGGTTAGATTTATACTTGCGGACGACAGGGTTGAAGACCCTGGATCTCATCATTTTGGTCCTGGTTGTGATGGAGTATTTATGATTTCTATTTGACACATAGATCCACTTTCTATGTCTCGTGGCTGTGTCTGAACTTAATCTTTCTAATACATGGATCCATAGTGTATTTCTAGTGGCTATGTAGAATCTTGATGACATGGATCCATGGTGTATGATTGGTGGCCATGACTTACATTTATGAGTTAAATAATTTGTAGATTGAGCATGGGAATACCTACCTCATAAGTGGTATAATTTTATGCAAATTCTTGATTGTTTGCAAGTTCCCGATTGGTTCTCTCCTTGTTCTTGACACACACATGCATTTTACAAAGTATTTCATCTATCAGAAGTTCTAGCCTCATACTTTGGGGGGAATTCTGTTACACATTATTTTGGTCACTCTGATGATGACCCTATAGGCATGTGTTCAGGCTCTCAAAACAATCTTTTACATGGAAAAATGACTAAGTTCTTCCCCTACAAGGCATATTTTTAGAATGACTCCACATGTAGAGAGTGGTACACAGTGTGGAAATCCTTGATTTCCGCAGGCTACCCTATGCCTGGCTCGTGGGATTTTTGCATGCTGCTATATAGGCAGGGTGCGACGGTGTTTGAAGATAAGGAAAGGAAGAAGTTTCATGAAGTTTCTAGAAGGATAATCTTATGTAATGTGAGGTGGTATCTATATGGTTGTGATCCTACTGGTTTCTCTGATTTGGTGGGATCATCCTCATCCTTGTAACCACTTCATCTTCTCCTATATAATAATGTATTTCTCATGGAAAAGGTTAAGAAATATTGAGCAAAGAATTGCTGAAAGAATAGACTGAAGACTGTGTGAAGGATCCTATTACAAATGATCCTTGGGGCCTCCATTTTTCCATCAATATTTTGTGGACCATCTTCATACAAATTCAGAGCAAGTGTATGTGTGTGTTGGAACAAAGGACCACCGAAAGGGAACTTGCGACATCAAGGCAATTTGGTTGTATCTTCCACTTTTACTTAATATGATATGGTGACATGTTTATTTCCCATAAAATCATTAGTGTTTTATTACATGACTCCTTGATCACATGTTTAGGTCTCCATTGAATATACAATTGTTTCTTTGACTTTGGTTGGTTTGTGTCATTGCAAATTTGATCTCACAAGAGCACCGGAGCGAAGCAGGGACAATAGAGATATAAGGAAGCAATATCTAAAGGTATGTCATCTATTTCTTATTTGGTAGTAAATTCAATGGTAGTGACTTAGCAAAAGTGTCATTTCATGTCTTGTTTTTTTCTAGATCCAGGTGGATCTAGGGAGATTAGTTTATGTCTGCATTCACCGATTTATCCAATAACATGGGGTATAAACAATGTTGAAAACAAAGACCTACGAAACATGAAGATAATCAAGATTCACAACCAACAATATCCCACTTGGAGTCTGATCAAAACAAATCCATTATTGTTGTACCTACTGGACTATTGTTACACATTATTTTCGTCACCCCTATGAATGTTAATGATGTAAACCTATCCTTTGTCTTGAGAAGGATCAATGGTCTGAATCCCTAAAGAATAATGAAGATGAATTTTCCCAGAGAGATGAAATTATAATTTTCCTTTGTCAAAACCTAGAAAAAGGGATCATCACACCTTTCTTAGTGTTAAGGGTGCACCGATATAGGATCATCGTAGGTTGCACCACAGTGGTCTATGGCGTTGTCTCAGGTTATAGGAATTTCTCGAAAGTTATAGAATACAAGCTTCGAGGGTGAGGTTGCCTCCGATCGGTTTGGATCTGATTCTCATCCATGATCTCATGGGATAATCCTAACCTCCTCACCCTATCCTTTTCATCTTATAAAAGGAGAAGAGTTCTCATGGGAAAGTTTAGTTGGCTAGAGTTGGAAAGTTCTTCAGTTTTGGAGCTTGTATGTTGGCTTTGAGATTTGATTTATCAAGATAGATTGTTGATCTCATAATCCATGGAGAAGAAGTGTGTGGGAAGCAAGGAACTGTTGGATGGGACCTTACAACATCAGGGCATCTGGTTGTGCTCTCCTTTTCATATTTATAATACAGTAATATATTTATTTCCCAAAAAATTGGTCTTATTTTATTGTATGACTCCTTGATCACATACATAAGTTTTGTTGAGTATACGTTGTTTCTTTCACTCCGTTGGCTTGTATATTTTTACACGTTCAACATATCATAAGCTTTGGAATGGAGCGAGGATTACACTAGTGAGGAAAAATGAAATTTAAAAGGAATTTCATTTATCTCTTGTTAGTTAGTATGCTTGATAATTAAAACTTAGGGAATGTTTTATATTCTGTCTTGTTTTGTTCTAGTTTCTAGTGGGATCTAGGGAGATCTGTTTGTTTCTGCACTCACCGATTAATCCGATAAAAAAATTGGTGTAACACATGTTGAAGGTCGCGACAGGAGTAAGGATATCAAGATCTAATATCCCCATCGAATATATCACCATGTCAATTACCGAATCTAAGTCATCTTCATTGATAGTGGAAGGCATGGGAGACAATGCCACATAATTGACCTGTGGTAGGGGTGATACTGACTGCATATATAAACCATTTAGGGAATTCATGATCGCATTTTGTCCCTTGACATGGTTTCCTTCCAAAGCATTTTCTCTTGGAAGACATGATCAAGAGGAGAGTGTTGAGCATGTTTTTATGATTTCAAGCTCATTAAAAAATGAAACCAGCTTTGAGCATGGTTTTCAGATTTCAATCTCATTAAAAAATAAAATGAACTTTGAGCATGGTTTTCTGATTTCAATATCGTTAAAAAATGAAACCATCTACGAGGATAGTTTTGCGTCTCTGTGGAAACCTCGTTAAAAAATGAAACAGAGGTTACGAGGACAGTTTTTGCATCCCTATAGCAACCTGTTAAAAAATGAAACATAACTTACAATCATAGGTTTCCTCCTATTTCAAGCTCGTTAAAAAATGAAAGAGAGGTCTAGGGATTGAACCTGGATTCTAGAGCATAGTTCCTATTCATGTGTCAAGCTCGTTAAAAAATGAAGTAGATTCCCCCCTCCTCTTTGTTTGAGTCAAATCCTTTGTCTAGTATTTGAAGCGTCAATTTGTTCTCCTTTGCAGTTGGATGAAACAAAGCTTGGGGGGAATTTTTCTTATAGCCTCTGGAATTCATGTTGAATTTAAGCCGCTAGATTCTTAATCTGGGGGCTAAGTAACAACCATCCATTAATTCTACGTTGGGAAGTCCAAGCATAGTTTTCTATGGTTCAATCTTGTGTAAAAATGAAACCACCTACCTCAATCATAGTTTCCTTTTGTCAAGCTTGTGTAAAATTGAAACCAGGTCCAAGAATAGTTTTGTTTAGTTTTAATCTTGTGTAAAAATATAATCTATCCGAAGCATAGTGTTGTTTTGTTTTAAGCTTGTGTAAAAATGAAAACAATCCTGAGCTTAGTCTTTGTTCTTTATCATGCTTGTAAATACCTGAGAGTGTAATAGAGTAAACTTTTATCAAATTTTCAGACTCGTAAAGGTTATATGAAAAAGGAAGCCCTTGGAGTTCCCTTTAAGATGTTTTTAGACTCTCTAAACATGAAAATATTTCTGAGCAATCTTGTTCTTTTCACCCTCTTTAAAGTATTTGAAGAAAACGTCTGATGAGCGGTAGATTATCTCTTTTTTGGTCTCACTAGACTATTTTACGAAAAATGACATTTTGGAGTCCTCTTTAAGTTCTTTTCAAACTCCATAAATATGAAAAGACCATTGAGTTTTCTTTCTTTGGACTCATAAAACAGACATCGAAAGGCCCATATGGGACTAAACCACTCCTTCCTAGGGTTAGTTAAACATACTCTGAGGGACTCATCAAAAGGATGAGCTTACAGTTAAAGCATATGTTATCCTCCTCAATCTTGTGTAAAAACAAAGAGGTATTCGCCAGAAATGGTGGGGGAAAAAATTGGGAAAGAAATGTATCTAAACCTATATTCTATGGAAGAGTATCCTTTGAACATGACACCCTTTCACTCAATTTGTGTCTAGGTTGGAAAATCTGCTTGACTCTTGATCATACTCCTTTATAAGATTACATTTGGATATGTGATCACTATTGTTGAGTCAGTGTTGCCATGACAATTGTCGTGTCATCAATATGTTCAAAGAGAAGTTCAACCCGGAAAAACTTCTATTGCATTGACCATTTCTACAGTCCTTAAGCCTTATATTGCATCAACCATCCCTGTGTCAGTTATGAATCACTTGTTACTTTGATCTACTTCAAATATTTTTACCTATTTCATGTCATTGATGGAGGATATATTAAGGCCTTCCTGTGATGAGTCTTTTCCTATCAAATTCAACTCATTATCCATGAATTAGACTTAGAAACTAATTGGTACCTTGGAACTTGCGTGCCTCAATGACAAGTTTCCTCACTTTTGACAATGGGTTTTCATTATTGACCCCTGATTGGGAGATTCCACCGAGTGTTCTACTTCAGCTCATTAATTCACACCCGTTGGATTGTATTGGTGTACCTT
>JASDQU010100137.1:297738-319499 GCA_032191745.1 Picea mariana | reverse complement strand
TCCCTGTGTCAGTTATGAATCACTTGTTACTTTGATCTACTTCAAATATTTTTACCTATTTCATGTCATTGATGGAGGATATATTAAGGCCTTCCTGTGATGAGTCTTTTCCTATCAAATTCAACTCATTATCCATGAATTAGACTTAGAAACTAATTGGTACCTTGGAACTTGCATGCCTCAATGACAAGTTTCCTCACTTTTGACAATGGGTTTTCATTATTGACCCCTGATTGGGAGATTCCACCGAGTGTTCTACTTCAGCTCATTAATTCACACCCGTTGGATTGTATTGGTGTACCTTGGGGATCATTGAAATTAATGGTGATTTCCATCGCACTTGTTAATGGTATTCATTAATGACCAGTAATCAAGTGGTTTCTACCATGTTCAACTTCAACACATGTATTCACATGATTAGATTTGTACTATAGAGTGGTGGAGATGAAGACTTTGAATCATTTCTAAAAATATTCAGGTTGCGTTGGAGTATATTCAGATTGTACTATTGCATAGATCCATAGTGTATGTCTCATGGCTATGCTCAAATTTGAGTCTTTAACACATAGATCCACAATGTTTTTTTGGTGGCTATGTTCGGATTTGAGTCATAATGGCATGGATCCATAGTGTATGTTTGGTGGCCATGACCTGTATACTTGACATGGATATTTTCATGTTGGCATTTATGCTTTGATTCATTTGTATTTTGAGTATGGGAATTCCTACCTCAGTGATTGTTGGCCCTTGGTTATGGAAGAAATCAAAGATTAAGGAAGAAAGGTGAAGTACAAACTGTGCGGAAGACACATTGACTGAGATTGGGTAGAACTGATCAAAGAAGAAGAAAAGAAGAAGTGAAGTAAGGGAAAATGATTTGTTGATCGAGAAAACTGAGGAGGATAGATAAGAAAGGAAGATGGATCGTGGTCAAATCAACAAGAATAAAAAGCCACCGACATATGCTTTAGAGAACCTCATGGGAAAGACAGAAAGACAAGATGGTGAAGCCCTAAAAATCTGGGTCAAGTTGACCTAGGGTTTTAGACACCTAGGGTTTTGGTACTTACGGTTTTGACCTAGGTTTTGGCATAGGGTTGTTGGAGACTCACTGCAAGGTATAAATAAATATTGAGAGGAGTGAGAAAATGTTTGTTCGAGGTTTTTCATTGTTAGTCATTATTATTGATATTGGGTGATTACTATTATGCAAGAAAGAAGTGTTGTGTGTGAGAGCATTCTTGTATTGTAAGATCTTCCGCTGGGTGAGAAGATTAACCTTGTAGCTGGGTGCACAGGGAGGGGAGAGAAGAAGAGAAAGAGAGAGAGAGATCTACAAGCTAAGTGTGAGTGAAGATAGAACTATATGTTTTCACATAATATATCAAGAAACACAGTTCTGTGGACGTAGCCCTAGGGAGAGGGTGAACCACGTATATCTTGTTTTTATTTGTGATTGATTCTATGTTCTTTAGATTTTTTTTATTATGTTATTACATCATTGTATTAGATCTAAGATATAGTACACGCAGTAGGATTAAAGGAGATAAATAATAACTAGGCTTCTATGTGTTGTTTCCTTGGATCCACTTTGCATTTCCTCTGGTTATAGACACATGTGTCTTGCAACCCCCTATAGCTACTTCTGGTGAGACTGCATCAGCTTCGTAGGTGTTTCTGAAAGGGCTAGGAGTTAGGGCTTGTTGATGCATTGTTAGAGTTGAACCCTGGGTCTACCCCTGTGCCAAAAAATGGTTCCGTTGTCGGGACCGAGATCTTATTGAGGGAATGTCAAGGTGGTTTCCATTGAAGACAAAGATTCAGAAGTGGATAGAATAACAAGAAAAGGACTTCGCTGAGGCTCAGAATAAAAACCCTAATACAAGTACAGAGGACTGGTTTGTAAGGTATATCTTTACTGATATACATGATATTTTCTTTGGAGGAATTCATAAGGAGCTATATGAGTGGTTAGCCAGATTAGCAGATACCCAGTTTGAGATCATATTTAGACCACCTGTGGTTTGGACATCGACGTTGATCAATAAGGTCAAGAGAGTTGATAATGCCATGTCAATATCAATAGATCATTTGTTTGATAGAACCATTGGAGTTTACATTACCGATTTTGCTATTGACATAGTAGAGTCATATATCTAGGCAGAGAGATATTTTATTAAGGGGCCGAGAGAATTTTTTTTACACTTTTTAAAGTTGAAGATCAAGATGCTATTGCATGAGAAGAACATATTGAAGATACAATAAGTGAGTTAGATTGAAAATCTAATGTTCAAGAACTTAGACAACAACAACGACAATGACACAGAGGTTGGACACACACGCAGTGGGAGAACCTTCATAGAAGTTCCTCTAGTAAACCTATTTGAGAAGAGCCACAAATCACTAGCATAGGACGAAGGGTTCTACAGTGGAGAAGAAAAAGATCTATTGAATGAGGAACAATTAGGATCCACTGGAGCAGAGGAACAAAAGACTGAAGAACCTCGCCTAGAAGAATCAGAGACTTCAAGAACTGCACCGACTGTCAAAATAAGTACTATTACTCCTTCTATTGTTTTAGCAGTGTTAAGTAACCAGAGTAGTCAGAGTTATTAGAGCACTCAGAGCACTGTTACCAACATTTCAGTATAGACTCATTCAAGAAACCTAGGAAGATCTATGGGATATGAAATGAGGCTATGTGTTTTTAGAGGAGATGGATCTGAAGATCTTGATCAGCACTGGTTCTTATGCAAAGCTGTATGGAGTATTAAGCAAGTCAATGATGAAACAGTTAAGAGAGATTAATTTAGTACTACCCTGAGATACTGCAGACTGAGTTGGTATATGAAATTTTCTATAGCAACTGCACAGCCTAAACCACTGAATACCATCAAGACTGCGTTGAGTGCATAATTCAAGAAACCCAAGTCAGAGTCGCAGTGCATTACCAAACTGAAAGAAATCAAGAAAAGAGTAGCTGAACTTGTTTGGGAGTTTGATCAAAGGTTTAAAACCTTGATTGGTCATTTGATTTTTCGTATCCTAAATGAGCAGAACAAGGAATGGTTCATTGCTGCCCTCCTACCACACATCAAAGTTCCACTGATGCAACAGAAGGTTGCTTCACAGGCTAAGGCATTCGATATCTCCATGAAACTAGAATCAACCCCTATGCGAGAATCCATCTCAAGTATGAGTAAAATTTTGAGTCAACTAACTAGCTTATCTCTGCAAGTCGAAGATATGAAGAAAGACAAGGGAAAACATAAAAGAGAGGACAGAGTATCAGAAGTAAATCAGAAGGCCATGATAAGGATAATTGTCCCCTATTTCATGAATACTTGGTCTCTGGAGCTCCGATCCCTTTGAAGTCGGTTACTCTGCCCTGGTGTGAGCTATGTATAAATAGACATCGCTCTGGTGAATGCTATTACATGAAAAAATATGTCCAGACACCTACCAATCTTTAATACACATTCTATAAATCTGTGGGGCATAATGAGGAGGACTATAGGTATTATCACCTTTTGCATGAGAGATCAAGGGATACATATAGGATTCAAGACAAAGTACATTAGGAGGGAAACACTATGTAGTTTAATTCCCTAGGAAGAGGAAATTTCAACCCTCACAGTGGATTCAGAGGAAATAGGACGAGGAGGAATCATGGGTTGAGGTTGAGGTCAGATCATTTGTTATAACTACACACAACCACGACACTTGGCAAGGGATTGCCAGAACCCTTGTACCACTTGCAGCTACTATAACTCATTTGAACATGTTATTGAATATTGTCCAACATTGTTAGCGAAGCTCCAGGAGAGACGAGGAGGAAACCAACAAGTAAAACTAATCTCAGTAGAACCTCACAGAGAGGATCCCAGAGTCACTATTATCACTAGAGGAGGCATTGTTGTAGGAGAAGACAGAGTGAACCTAGGAAAGACTACAGAAGAATCAAGGGTCAGAAAAGATGCAGAGAAGACACAAGTGTTTGATCCGAGGGAATAAAATAATACATTTAAAGAGGCAACAAAAGAATTTGGAAGAGACCCGACTTCTTCATCGAAGACACAACCAGAAGTGAGAAAATGTGGAATGCCTTTGGAATTTGATCAGTTTGCTTCACCTGGAGAAGGAAAATAGGTAAGAAAGCTTGTGGATTTCTTATGTTCTTGCATCAATTTGATTAAGGATGAAAGAGATGTAAAAGAACTACAAAATTTGATCAGACAGTGTGAGAAAGGAAGGGTAGACCCTCTGTTGAATAGAGCAGTACATCAAGTTTCCAGAAAGAGAAGGAAAAATAAGGAATTACACCTTAATGCTCAGATTGGAGACTATGACATAGATTATGTGGTCCTTGACTTAGGGTCAGAGGTCAATGTTATAATTAAGAAGACCTGGGAATTGATGGGAAAACCTAAGTGAATTTATTCCCCTATCATGCTTAGGGAAACTAATCAGTAGGTAGTAAGCCCCTTTGGAAGAATAGAGCATTTCCCTATGGACATTGGCAAGGTAAGGACGTTTTTGGACTTCGAAGTCATTGAGATAGTTGGTGATAGATGTCCTTATCCTGTGTTGTTAGGCATTGATTGGGATTTTAACAATTCGNTTGGTGATAGATGTCCTTATCCTGTGTTGTTAGGAATTGATTGGGATTTTAACAATTCGACTGTTGTTGAATTAAAGGAAATAAGAATGAAATTTGAAGGTGATGGCCTTAGGGTCATTGCACCTCTTGATCCCGATGAAGGTCACAGATACACATAACCCATCAGAGAAGAAGACTGCACATACGAGATAGAGAATATATATAAATTGACAACAAAACAACAAGATTATATTAATCCTACAACAGATGGGAATTTAAGTTGGCAAAGTGACAATGCATGCTCATTAGTTTCAGAAGAAGCACTAGAGAATTGGCAGAACAAAATGTATGAAGTTTCTGCACGCACGTGTGCCAGATTGAGCATGGAAGTTTGCTGGATTGGCACATAAGTAAGTAACCTACTCACATTTGATGGTCTGAATAATTTAGAAACATTCTGGTCAAAATTTAAAGAAATTGTACCAGTACAACAACAACTGTTGGCACTAGACGAATCCTTGAAAGCAATGCCAACAACATGGTGGGGAACACATAAGAAGAACATCGCAGACTGGGTGCAATGTCACACTTTGATGATAGTGCGCTTTTCAAAACAAGACGAAGGGTGTGAAGTTTGGTACACAGGTCAAATATGCCCGAAGGACCATGTGCGAAGTTGTGAAGAGGCCTGGAGCAACATTCCTCAGGAACAATTGGTTGATAAGTTCATCAACAGTTTGGACAAAGTGCCTATTAATTGGTATCTTCAAGAAGAACTATGCCTCACCACTGTAGATTGGTACGGTATGACTCAGAACTTTGTAGCTACATTTTTATTTGAAATTCAGTACCCATCAGTAGATCAATCTCTACAAGTTGTAAGACAAAAAGTATTTGAGGAGGCACCTAACCTCCCCGTTGAGCAAGAAGAGGATGAATGGACTGCACCTCTTCATAAACTACAAGGTTGTTACAATATCAATGTTGTTACAATATCAATGTTGATGAAGATGATGATCCTAGGAATGTGGACATCGAAGAAACATAAGGACATAGAGATATAAAACGACCAGGAGTCGAACTACGTTTTATTGGACAACCAATCAAAATCAAGAAAGTTAATATTGGTACAAAGAAAGAACCTAATATCACAAATGTTAGAGATGATTGGGATTTGAGAGTACCAACAATGTTATGGGCATACATAACTAATTGCAAGAAGTTGAAAATGTAAACTCCCTTTAAGTTGGTTTATGGTCTAGAAGCAGTGGTACCTATGGAATATCTAGTTCCTATCTTGAGAATTGTAGCATTTACAGGTATGGATGACACAGGCGTTGTGAAAGATAGGCTTGCGCAGTTGGTGGAACTAGAGGAATACAGATTCATTAAAGGATTTTACCAACAGGTACAGAAGGAACGAGAAAATGCCTATCATGATAGACATATCAAGAATAAAGCCTTTAAGCAAGGAGATCTGGTATTGGTATATGACAACAAGTTCATGAAGCATCTAGGGATGTTCATGACACATTGGCTTGGGCATTGGGAGCATGAAGGAATGTTTAGTGAATGGGAGTCGATTGAAATTGTATTATGACAACAAAATCTCTCACATCTCTCAGTAAAAGAAAAACAAGAAGGTTCTAGGTATCAAGTGCAGTTGAAATTGGGTACTAGACACAAAAAATATAGTCTACACAAGGGTGGGATGAACAAAATAGGGAGCACAGGCTGCTCTGTGCAGTTTGGAGTCGAAGTGAAACAGAAGGTTCAGACCTGCAGTTCTTCGAGACAAGTCACATGTGAGTATTGGGGGCTTGTTGGCCCTTGGTTAAGGAAGAAAGAAAAGATTAAGGAAGAAAGGCGAAGCACGAACTGCGCGGAAGACACATTGAATGAGATTGGGTCGAAGTGATCAAAGAAGAATAAAAGAAGGAGAGAAGTAAGGGAAAAAGAGCCATTGAACAAGGAGACCGAGGAGGATAGATAAGCAAGGAAGATGGATCGTGGACAACTCATCAAGTGGAAAAAGCCACTGACAGATGCTTTGGAGCACCTCATAGAAAAGATGGAAAGATAGGTTGGTGAAGCCCTGAAAATGTGGGTCAAGTTGACCTATGGTTTTGGTACTTAGGGTTTTGAAACCTAGGGTTCGACCTAGGGTTGTTCAAGAGTCACTGTAATGTATAAATAAAGATCGAGAGGAGTGAGAAAAGGTTTGTTCGAGGTTGGTCATTGTTAGTTGTTATTATTGATATTGGGTGATTACTATTGTGCAAGAAAGAAGTGTTGTGTGTGAGAGCACTCTTGTATTGTAAGATATTCAGTTGGGTGCGAAGATCAACCCTCTAGCTAGGTGCGTAGGGAGGGGAGAGAAGAAGAGAAAGAGATATATGTCTTCAAGCTAAGTGCGCAGATAGAACTGTATGTTTTCACATTATATATCAAGAAACACAGTTTTGTGGACATAGCCCTAGGGAGAGGGTGAACCACGTATATCTTGTTGTTCTGTGTGATTGATGATGTGTTCTTTAGCTTTATGTTATTCTGTTATTACATCATTGTATTAGATATGAGCTATAGTACACATAATAGGCTTAAAGGAGATAAATAATAACTAGGTTGTTGTGTGTTATTGCCTTGGATCCACTTTGCATTTCCTCTAGTTGTAGACACCTGTGTCCTACAACCCCCTATAGCTACTTTGGGTGAGACTACATCTGCTTCGTAGGTGTTTTTGAAAGGGCTAGTAGCTAAGGATTTTTGGTGTGTTGTTAGAGTTGAACCCTAGGTCTGCCCCTGTGCCAACAATGATGATATATTATTGTACTGTGTTTCCTTGTTTGTTGGCAGGTTTTTGACCGATGTGTTCCTTGTTCCCTACACACACTCAACAAAGTATTTCAGCTATCACTATGTTCTAACTTCATACTTTGGGGGGCTCTTTGTTACAAATTATTTTCATCACCCCTATGACTGTTAATGATGTAAACCTATCCTTTATATTGAGAAGGATCAATATCCTAAATCCTTGAAGAAGAATGAAGATGATTTTTCCTAGAGAGATGAAATTATACTTGTCCTTTGCCAAAAACATTAGAAAAAGAGATCGTCACACCTTTCTTAGTGTTAAGGGTGCACCGATATAGGATCATCATAGGTTCCACCATAGTGTCCTGCAACGTCGTCGCAGTTTGATCAGTGTTAAGCGTTCCACTAATTTCGTATGAAGGAAAAAGAGGAATTTCTCAAAAGTTCTAGAATAGAAGCTTTGAAGGCGAGGTGGCCTCTAATCGGTTTGGGTATGATTCATATCCTAGATCTCATGGGATCATCCTAAACTCCTCACCCTATCCTTTTTCAACTTATAAAAGGATAAGAGTTCTCATGGGAAAAGTTAGTTGGCTAGAGTTGGAAAGTTCTTGCATTTTGGAGCTTGTATGTTGGCTTTGAGCTTTGCTTTGTCAAGATAGATTGTTGATATCATAATGCTAAGCCATAATATTGGCTCATTAACCCTTAATTGGGGCATATTACATCAGTAATGTTATTTTATTTATGTCATATTTATTCCATTAGTTGTAATTATACATCCTAGTCTCCTATATATACCAAGGAGACATTTTCATTTGGAATCATCTTGGAATTGTACATTTGTGTGGGCATAAGGAGGTTTCCCCCTTGAAGAGGCTTATTATCTGAAATTATCTCTTTTTCAAGGCATTGAGTACTTATTCTGAGGTTTTTCTATGCTATATTGATATTTGGTTCTTAACATACGGTATCAGAGCTCAAGGTCTTGGGGTTTCATTGCTACATATAAGACACCTTGGAATTTTTGCTATAACATTTTTTCTACAATGTTTCAGAAGGAACGACTTGGAGAATATTTAGTAGATGGATCAAGGTACGTTTGGTTAAGATTTCATCTCTTGAGGCCTTATAATTTTGGAGATACATCTTGTGCAAGATAGGGTTCTGGAATCATCCTAAATTGAGCCATTGCAGAATTTTTGCTATAAATTTTTTTGTGTAACATTTCAGACCCTAAAATTTGGAGGATGTTCATAGAAATTAGTAAGGTATCTATGGTACAAATTTCAGCTTCTGGGTCATCTTACATTTGTAGATACACCCTGTGGAATATAGGGTATCTGACTGCTCCTATTGACTAGTCTCAAGAAGGTGTTCCAGGTAAAACAATCATGAATTATTCCTAGAGTATCTAAATGGAGTGAGACTGGTTGTATTGGATAGTCGATAACTTTAGTATTTCTGGTATGATTTTCAGAATTTTATATCAATCATTTTGTGCGGTGCATGCTATACAAGTGACATCTCCCGGAAGACCAAAAATCAACAAGTTGTGGGGAAGTTACCATAAATTCCACTTGGAACATCCAATTTTGATCAGACTTGTGGCATTGCAGAGAAGAAATATCAGAGAACTACAAAAAATAAAGTTTCATACTCAGAAGGGCCGAAACTTTGGAGATACAATAGAAGAAATATTGTCTAGCAGAACCACCTCAAAATCAAGGTTCAAAAGTGATACTTGGCCAACATGCCACCCAAAAAGGGAAATTCTACACCAAATAAGACTCCAGATAACCTTACATGGGCTCTTGATGAAGGTGAAGAAATGAGTAGGGACATAAATGATTTACAAAAGAAGACAGTAAAAAACGATGAACTACAAGAGATGATGGAGGGTTTAAAAGGGGAGATCATGGAAGGATTGAAAATTTTCATAATAGAGAGGACACCTAAAAGTGAAAATGTATCCCATGAAATTCATGATGAGGACACAAGGAAGGTGAATCAAAAATGGAGAAATTCCAACTTTGGGTTGAAGACCAACTACATTCCTAAGATCGATATGAGGAAGTTTGATGGCAAGGACCCAATCACATGGATACTTCAGATGGAGCAATTCTTTGATCTACATAATGTGCCACATACACAAAAGGTACGAATTACTTCTTTATATTTAGAACCCAATCAATTCGTATGGTATCCATGGCTTTGTTCTCGCAAATCACTCGTCACTTGGACAATTTTCATGGAAGAAATGATAGCACACTATGAGGATTCAAGGAGAAATACCTTCTTTAGCTAATCGATAAATCTCAAGCAAAAGGGTTCAATTACAGAGCACATCGAGAACTTCCAAAGATTGAATATAAAGGTAAAAGATATTCTAGATGAACACTTGATTGATGTATTCATAGGAACTTTAAAGGATAACATTCAACATGAGGTTTACCTTTGGGAACCCAAATCATTTGAGAATGCATTTAAGGTGGCAATAAATGTTGAAAGTAAAAATATGGCTATGGCTACTAGAAGGACCAATCCCAACATCTATAGAGAGAATAATTCTCCTCCTTCTAAAACACCTCAACCTACAAGGTTGACACCTCAACAATTGGAGGAAAGAAAAGCAAAAGGTTTATGCTTTAATTGTGACAACAAGTACAGTATGGGACATAAGTGTGGTGAGAAGAAATTATTCTACATAAAACGTGAAGAGGAAGAAGAAGAAGAACAAGAACCATCTCAAGATGAAAATGTAGAAGCAATTTCATCTAAAGAGTTGAATCCCACGATATTGTGTAATGCATTGGCTAGAATTATCACTCCTCAAACCCTTAAGATAAAAGGATACATAAAAAATAAAAAGGTAATAGTCCTAATTGATTCTGGCAGTACTCATAATTTCATTCACTATAAATTAGCCAAAGCTCTCAATTTCTTTGTATATCTAACGCTATAGTTTCAAGTAATGATTGTAGATGGAGGAACTATCAATTGCTCAGGAAAATGCAATAAGATAAATATTACTATGGGGGAATATGTAATGAATATTCCAATGATTTCTATACCCATGGGTGGTGATGATGTTGTACTAGGAATCCAATGGTTACAATCATTAGGAACAATGGCTTTTAATTTTCAAGAACTTTTCATGAAATTTTCATTGGAAGGAAAATAAATTGAGTTAAGAGGTATCACAGGGAAACCCGGTAAGGTGATAAGCTCTAATTGCATGAAAAAATTATTGAAAAAGGGGCATCAAGGAATTATTGCACAACTATGCTCACTGGATGTTCGAACATCTAAGCAATCTCTTCCTCAAGATATCCAAGAGATCATTGATAAGCATTCCAAAGTATTTGAATATATTCCCAAAGGTCTTCCACCCACTCAAAATCATGATCATGAAATTCACCTAATTCCTAGGAGTGTTCCTCCTAACATCAGGCCATATAGATACCCTTATGCCCAGAAGAGTGAAATTGAGCGCATGATTGAAGAAATGTTAGAGGTTGGCATTATTAGACCTAGCCAAAGTTCTTACTCTGCACTAGTGGTAATGGTATTTAATAAATATAGCTCATGGCGTATGTGTCCAGATTATATAGAGCTCAACAAGATCACTATTAAAGATAAGTTTCCTATTCCCGTCATTGATGAATTGTTAGATGAACTACATGGAGCAATCTATTTCACAAAATTGGATCTCCGTTCAGGGTATCATCAGATTAGAATGAAGGAAGAAGATATCCCAAAAACAACATTTCGAACTCATTAAGGCCATTATGAATTTTTGGTCATGCCTTTTGGCCTTACAAATGCACCTTCCACATTCCAAGGGTTGATGAATTCCATTTTCAAGCCCTTTCTTCTAAAATTTGTGTTAGTATTTTTTGATGATATACTAATCCATAGCAAGTCTTGGGAGGATCATGTGCGACATGTTGACAAGGTGCTACAACTACTAATGGAGAAACAACTATATGCCAAACCATCCAAATGTTTCTTTGGAGTGAAGGAGGTAGAGTATTTGGGTCATATTGTATCTCATGAAGGTGTTAAGGTATACCCTAACAAGATTAAGGCCATGATAGACTGGCTGATTCCCAAAACATTGAAGAATATTAGAGGACTTTTGGGTTTGACAGGTTACTACCGCAAGTTTGTTCAGCACTATGGAAGAATAACAACACCTTTAACAACACTAACTAAGAAGGATGCATTTTCATGGACTTCGGAGGCAACTAAAGCTTTTGAACAACTTAAAGAGGTGATTTGCAAAGCTCCTATCTTGACCACTCTGGACTTCACAAAAACCTTTATTGTGGAATGTGATGCCTCGGGAAATGGAATTGGTGTTGTCCTAATGCAAGAAGGAAGGCCCCTGGATTTTGAAAGTCAACCACTCAAGGGAAAGGACTTACACAAACCCATTTATGAGAAGGAAATTATGTCAATACTACATGCATTGAAGAAATAACATCCTTACCTAATAGGTAGGCACTTCAAGGTCAAAACAGATCATGATAGTCTTAAATACTTCTTGGAACAAAAACTATCTTCATAAGAACAACAAAAATGGGTAACCAAGATATTGGGTTATGATTTTGAAATCATCTGTAAAAAGGGGAAACAAAATGTTGTGGCAGATGCACTCTCAAGAAAGGATGAAGATGTTGAGGCCTTTCTCTCTGCTATCTCAATCATCCAACTCGATTGGCTAATAGAAGCAAGGGATGAATGGAAGAATGACGAAAAAGTGTGGACTCTCATTCAAAGGTTGCAGTAGGATTCCAGTGCACCAGATACATTTACATGGAAAAATTATTCACTATGGTACAAAGATCAATTATATTTATGTAAGAACTCCCAACTCAAAGAAAAGGTATTATTGGAATTGCACACCTCTCCAGTAGGAGGGCACTCAGGATTTTTGAAAACCTACCATACAGTTAAGAAGGATTCTTTTTGGGATGGCCTTAAAACTGGTGTTCAAAGGTTTGTGGCAGAATGTTCGTTTTTCCAACAAAATAAGGTGGAAACAATTAAGACCCCGGGTCTTTTACAACCATTAACCATCCCAAGTCAGCATTGGGAGGAGGTTTCCATAAATTTCATCACAGGGTTACCGAAGTCTGAAGGAAAAAGTGTCATCATGGTGATTGTTGATAGACTAACTAAGTACGTACACTTTTGTGCACTCTCTCATCCCTTCAAAGTTAGTACAGTTGCCACTGTATTCATGGAAACAGTTCAAAAGCTACATGGTTGCCCAAATATTATTGTAAGTGACAAAGATCCCACCTTCACTGGACATTTTTGGACATAATTGTTTTCTTGTTTGGTTACTCAATTGGCTCATAGCTCATCCTATCATCCTCAATCTGATGGACAAACCGAGATAGTGAACAAATGTCTGGAAGGTACCTTCGTTGCTTTGTCTATGATAAACAAACACAATGGTTCAAATGGTTACCCTTGGCAGAATGGTGGTATAACACTTCCTTTCATACTACAACAAAAATGACACCATTTATGTCACTCTATGGATACCAACCTCCTTCCATCACTTCTTCTCTAAAATAAAAATCTAAGGTTCAAGCAGTGGAAGATCACATCGAGCATCAACAACAAGTTCTCCAAATCTTAAAGGAAAACCTGACCATGGCATAGAATCACATGAAACAACAAGCAGATCAAGATCGTAGTGAAAGAAGTTTTGAAGTAGGAGATTGGGTGTTTTTAAGACTACAATCATACAAATAGATGTCCCTCAAGAAAGCCAAAAAGAATAATAAATTATCACCAAAGTACTATGTCCCTTATAAGGTTTTGCAAAATATTGGTACTATGGAATACAAATTGGAGTTTCCAGAATCTTCACGAGTACACCCAGTTTTCCATGTTTCATTCTTAAAGAAGGTTATAGGCGACAAGATCCCAGTTCAAACTATATTTCTAGAACTTGACGAGGAAGGAAAAATCATATTGGAGCATGAAGCCATCACTGACACAAGAGTTCGCCAACTGAGGAATAGATCCATTTAAGAGTATCTCATTAAATGGAGGAAACAACTAGCTGAAGATTCCACTTGGGGAGATGAGTCTTTTATACAGAAGCATTAAGAGTTACTCAAGCATTGTAGACAACACTTGTCTCAAGGGGAGGGGCATGTTAAGCCCTAATATTGGCTCATTACCCCTTAATTGGGGCATATTACATCTGTAATGTTATTTTATTTATGTCGTCTTTATTCCATTAGTTGTAGTTATACCTCCTAGTCTCCTATATATACCAAGGTTACGTTTTCATTTGGAATCATCTTGGAATTGTACATTTATGTGGGCATAAGGAGGTTTCCCCCTCGAAGAGGCTTATTATCTGAATTTCTCTCTTTTTCAAGGCGTTGAGTACTTATTCTGAGGTTTTTCTATGCTATATTGATATTTGGTTCTTAACACATAATCCGTGGAGAAGAAGTGTGTGGGAAGCAATGAATTGTTGGATGGGACCTTACAACATCAAGTCATTTGGTTGTACTCTCCTTTTCATATTTATAATACAGTAATATATTTCTTTCCCATAAAATTAGTCTTACTTTCTTGTATGACTCCTTGATCACATACATAGGTTTTGTTGAGTATACGTTGTTTCTTTCACTTCGTTGGCTTGTGTATTTTTATAGGTTCAACATCCCATAAGCCTTGGAATAAAGTGAGGATGACACTAGTGAGGAAAAATGGCATTTAAAGGGCATGCCATTTATCTCTTGTTAGTTAGTATGCTTAATAATTAAAACTTAGGGAAAGTTTTATATTCTGTCTTGTTTTGTTCTAGTTTCTAGTGGGGTATAGGGAGATCTGTTTGTGTCCGCACTTACCAATTAATCTGATAACAACTATACTCCACCTTGGACCTAGAAAATTTCTCATCTTCACCTTCATGCTTGAAGACCAACAGGAACTGAGCAAGAACGCAATTTCACCCTCGTTATTCCCTTTGTTAACATGTTTGCAGGATTCTAGCTATTGTGTATCTTTTCCAACTTCAAATGTCCACCTTCCAAGACAGATCACATGAAATATTACCTGATATGTATATGCTTAGTATTCAAATGGAAGGATGATTTCTTTGCAAGATGAATGGAAATATCGTTGTCATAGTACAACCTGCTATTCACTTTCTTCTTTCCCAATTCATCCATAAACCTATGTAACCAAATAATCTCTTTACTAGCCTCTATAGCAACAACATACTCAACCTCTATTGTTTAAAGTGAAACAACCTTTTGCAGTTTCAAAATCCAACTTACTGTTGTTCCACCTATAGTGAAATCATACCTTGTGGTGCTCCTCCTGCTATATTTATCACATGCAATATATGAATTAACATATCCATATAGAAAAATGTATGAACCTCCAGAAAATAATGCATGAGTAGAAGTACCTTTCAAATATTTGAGATTGCCTCCCAATTTTCTTTACCTGGATTGTTCATATACCTACTCACAATGCCCACTATATGTGAAATATCTAGTCTTATGCAAACCATCACATACATCAAGTTGCCAATTGTTGATGAATAAGGGACCCTAGAGATGTATTATATCTCCTCCTATGTCTTGGGACACATTTCTTTGGTTAATTTGAAATGGATTTCCAAAGGTGTACTAATTGTTTTTCCTTCTTCATTCTAAACCTCTCCAACACCTTCTCTATGTACTCACCCTGAGACAATGTCAAAGTGTGATTTTTTTTATCTCTTGTTATTCTCATACCAAGAATTTTCTTTGTAGCACCCAAATCCTTCATAAAAAAGGAATTATCTAATTTCTTCTTGAGAACATTTATATCCTGCATATTAGACCCTGCAAAAATCATGTCATCTACATACAATAGTAATATATTATAGATTCCATTTTCTAGTTTTTTAAAATAAACACATTTATCAGAATGACATCTACTATAACCTTGTTCTTTCATAAACTTGTCAAACTTCAAATACCACTGCCTTGGATCTTGTTTTAGGCCATACAAGCTCTTATTCAACTTGCATACCAAATTTTTCTTCCCTTTTAGCTCATACCCCTATGGTTGTTGCATATAAATCTCTTCCTCCAAATCACCACGGAGAAAAGTTGTTTTTAAATCTAACTGTTCAAGATGTAAATATTCTACTGCCACAAGACTTAAAATAGTCCTAATTGAATTCATTTTAGCAATAGGAGAAAACATTTTATCAAAATGTATACCTTTATTTTGTGCAAACCCCTTTACAACATGTCTAGCCTTGTATCACTTTTTGCCTCCATATTCCTTCAACTTGTAAACCCATTTATTCTGTAATGCTCTTTTTCATGCAAGAAATTGAACCAAATCCCAAGTTTGGTTGTTTACCAGGGAATCCATTTTCTCTTTCTTTCCTTTCTCCCACTTATTTTTATTTTCTACCTGCATTTCCACTTCATAACATTCCGGTTCACCAGAATCGATCAACAATAAATAATTCAATGAAGGAGAGTATTGTTCAAGGGGTCTACTTAACCTGGAATATCGTCTAACAACACTTGCAGGCATTTTAGGTACCTGTTGATCCTGTTGTTGTACATTTTGATTTTCTGGTACCTTTGGAATTTATTTTTCAGTGATCTCATCAAGCATTGTGTATTCTGGTTTTTATTTTTCCTGCTTCTTTCCATGCAACTAATCTTTGTACATGACCTTCTCATTGAATATGATATCTCTACTCGTAATGATTTTGTGATTTTCATAATCCCATAAGAGATACCGAAATAATTAACACCGTATCCAATAAAGGTACACTTCTTGGATTTTTCCTCAAGCTTTGTTCTATTTTCTTTATCAATATGGACAAATGCTTCACAACTAAAAGTATTCAAAAAAGAATAGTTTACCTTTTTACCTGTCCATGCCTCCTATGGAATTCCACCATCCAAAGAGCTTGAAGGTCCTCTGTTTATTAAGTAAAAATAGTATCTACAATATCTGCCCAGAACTGTAAGGGAAAACCGACATGCAATCTCATACTCGTTGCATGCTCCATGATTGTCATGTTCATTCTTTATGACACACAATTTTCTTATGGTGTTCCTGGAACCGTCTTCTCTCTATGAATCCCATGGTATGAACACTAATCATCAAAATCCTTGCTGCAATATTCACCTCCATTGTTGCATCTGAGACACTTCAACCCTTTTCCCATCTCATTCTCAACCAAAGATTTCCATTTCTTAAAAGTATCAAAAACATCATTGTTGCGCCTCTTTTGTCACCTAAATGAGAAAACCAGAGGTGCTTACAAGCTTAGTTGGGTTAGCTAAGAAAGACAACAGTAAAGGAAAGGGTTATAAAAAGAAACATAAAAGACTAAGCTAAGAATTAAACTAGAAAATGAAAGAACAACTAAACTATTCAGCATAAGGACATAAGAACAAGAAACCAATAAGACTCATGTCACCAATGGAAAGGATTGTATTAGTGAAAAGAAAACACCGAGAAGAAAGTGGACTTTGGGTCCCTTATTCCTCCAAGGGAGGGCTCTTGGACCCCCACTATTTGAGCTCTTATTACAACTTTGAAAACTTGAAAGAAATGATGAAAGAATCCCAAGCTAATCCACTCAAAAGGTGAGATGGATTTCCCAAATGTAATGATGCTAGTATACTCTTGATGAGAAAATAGGATTCCCCAAGAGAATAGCAATAGCATAACCTTGCAAATGAATTCCTTGAAAATGTAGTGCACCCATGGGCTTGTTTTATAGCATCACTTTGAGATATTGTGAGACCATATTTTAGTGTGAAAAGGGGTTGTTTAGGGCATTTTTAGGTCTTTGACTAGTCACCTAGTCAGATCCAGCCAAGATTTGGATGTCAAATCAACTTGGAAGCTGAACCAGAAGTGGGTGGAAGGCTGAACAATCTCATAAATGTGTCATTCTCAGGTGTGCACAACCTTTAGCGACCACAGTCGTGCATTGTGCACATGTGCACTTTTCTTGCATTTCTGGATGGAGCATGTGTGCGCATGCCCTGTGTAGTCATAACACACCTTAATTTTATAAAGGGTTGTATAGTTTTGGACCTTTTGGAAATTCGTTTTTGGTAATTTTGGTCCATGGGTGAACTCATAATTGTTTGAAGATGCTGGATTCTTGTAACCATTTGTGGACGAAATTTAAGTGTCAACAGATGCCCCCTGATGGATGAGGTTATGAGCACACGTATAGCCAAAATTCATCAATGTTTCTTCTACTGAGAGTGTCGTTGTAAGAGAGAGTGATAGTGAGAGTATCAAGAGTGACCCGTTGGAGGGAGAAGAGAACCTGTAGAACCCAACCTTCCATAAGGTGTGTAAAAATAGATTGTGTACAAACGAGGTGGGCATGCCCCATGCTCATGTCATGTAACTCAGAAAAGAATGGTGTTGCATAGTAACTGAAACAATGTGTTTATGTAGACAACTGCAACACCCTCGGGGGCGGTCGTGATAAAGGCAGAGGACAATTCTGAGGAGGAACATACTCTGAATAGTAGGCAATGACACCTGTAAGAATTATCACGGATTCTATAGGCATTGATAGCCCAACCAAGTTCATAGGTCTTTGGAAAATAAAAGAAACAACTGCAATAGTCACAAAGTGTTGAAGTCGAATGTTACGGGGGTCAACGACAGTAGGGATAAATTATGGTTCTCCCTATGTCGTCCGAGACCTCTCATTGGAAGGGAAAATGAGATTCAAGATACTATCGCCCTTCTGAAAACTGTGTTGATGTCCACAAAAGGGGGACACAAATCCAAGAAGCAAAGGGATTCATGAAATCTACTAAGTGAGGTTAGGAACTGAGGAGGTACATGGACAAAGTCAAGATGTATGAAGACTCAAGATTGCCCTTTATTGGGGGTATATGTGAAGTATAAGTGGCCGCAACCATTCAACTAGGTCGAGTGTCAGGGGGACAACAAGACATGGGATAAGTTGTGCCAGAGGCAGGACAAAGTGAACAAACTCAGAGAGCAGAGGTAGGTGGCCTGTGGTAGACTCGAAGTATATGGATGATGTCAATAGGAGTAGATGATAAGGATTGCCCCAACCAAGGGCGACATGGGTTGCATTTGCCAGGAAGGTCGCCAAAGGTGATGACCAAAAACTATGTGACATGCTGGGAATCACGGTTTAATTACAAAAAGAATGAAAAAAATCTGTGGGGATAATAATGCAGATACAGAAACAGGTGCCCTAGTGTAAGATGGCTTGGCCTGGGGGTGGCACAAGTTGGTGGAAAAAAAAAGTGGAGGGAGGGGGCCCCATAGGCTAGTTTCTGTAGTAGGGAAATGTATCGAGGGAAATTTGAGGATGGGCATACTGATGATGGGTAAATGATGATGTGGGAGTGCATTCAAAATAATCCATGAGGAAGTGTCCTGGGAGTCCATTGGGAAGGCTAGTAAAATGAGGAGGAGTATGTGACGGATTCATGACATGATGTAAGACTATCGGGACTCCCATCCCTAAAGGGGTTGAAAATCGCATGAGCGTCAAAGTGCCAAGGGGTCTATGAATGGGACAAATCATGTGGGCAAGAGTGCTACTGGGTGACAGTACCAAAAACACAAATGGAGGTGGCGGTACTTGAGAGCCAAATATGGGGACCCTAAAGACAAATTTTAGAGGGTGTGACTGGAGATGCAATTGAGATTCAGAGGGAATGATTACATGCCAGTGTTGATTATATACTTGAACGGGTTGCACTGATG
Source organism: Picea mariana (assembly GCA_032191745.1). NCBI lineage: Eukaryota > Viridiplantae > Streptophyta > Pinopsida > Pinales > Pinaceae > Picea > Picea mariana. Next base: position 300,301 of record JASDQU010100137.1, on the reverse strand, counting down.
TATGATGACCAAGTACTTGCACACATGAGAACCAAATACCCGATGTGAACAATATCTGAAGAGAATCAAACATACAAGTATTTATTTGATAATTTTGAACATGAGCATGCATACCTGGACGAGGTATGGAGAAAATGGCTCCCCAGGGGATAAGGATGAAAAGCGGCCTAGCAACTGTCTTGATGTAGAGGACGGGGTACTGATCCCATGGCTGAAGACGGATTGAAAAACAGACACCCGAAGCTCCTGGAATGGAGTCTGGAAGTTTGGAAAAAAGGATTATATATAGTTGTAGGGCCCACATTGCCACCTCATTTGTACCTACTCTAAGAGTGATTGAACAAGAGGTATTTAAAGGATATTTGGAGATTCCGGGAGAATGAGATTTAGGACTAGTGAGCTTCACGTTAGTGGTCTGATCGTCCTACATAGAATTAGGTTTTCTTTTTGTGGGTAGGGCCTGTATAGAGGGCCATACAGGGAGTTTTGTGGGTGTGGGCCCCCCATTGCGTGGGCGATCTGAAAATATGTTCGCATGGGTGCGCACCTGTTATCTGATAACCCGTGCATGGGTGTGCCCCAAGGGGAAAAAAAGGCATGCATTGTATGCGCGCCTGTTAGCTAAACAACTACGCATGGGTGCACAACTATGTGGCGGACAGGTGTGCTGTGATGGGCGTCTGTGTACATCATAGGGGCGCATGAAGTCACTTCTATATGGAGGATAGGCGCACATTAATGTGCACCTACGGGATGAACATGCGTGCATGTGTGCGTTCTTGTGGGGTGAATAGGCACGCATGTGTGCATGCTTTTGGGTTTGAACAGGTGCGCATGTGTGTGCGCTTGTGGGTTTAAATAGTTGCGCCCTGCAGGCAAGGCTGACGGGTGCAAAAATCATCTTTTTGGAGATTTTAATGTGTTTATGTTTGAGATGGCTGATCTAGGACTGGATTTAAGTGGTTTTAGGTGAGTATTGGGACGATACCGGTTCATTGGTGAGAGCGGGACTGGTCACAGTTGAGGGAGGCCGTGACTATTGAGGAGCTGGCGGTTCGTGCTACTTTGGCAGCTTGTGGGCTGCTGAAGTTTTTTGAGTGCCCCTTGATCCAGGCCCAGGAGTACCTGTTACAATTCTTGATCTAGATGTGGAGTCCAGAACTTCATTGTTTTATGGTGTGAGGTGAGCAGCTAGCCTTCAGTGCAGTGGAGGATGTGTACTTTCTGATTGTGCTCCCTTTTCGGGGAATGCCCCTACCGGTGGAGCCTGTGTTACCTGGGGACGGGCTGTTGGCTACCTTGGGTCGGAGGTATTGTTTGAGAGATGACTTTATGTTAGGCTCCGTAGTGAGTATTGGGGTGATGGATGCTTTGGTTCACCACTGTGTAGTAGCGATGGTGGTGAGGGTTTATGGGTCCCTTGTGACTTAGCAGATTAGTGGTGGTCAGCTGAGGATTATGGGGAAGGCATTGGCAGAAGAGCACTTTTCCTAGGGATTGATGCTTCATGCCAAGATGGTAGGGCAGCTCGAAAGGTGTTGGGTTATGGACTCAAGGGACTTTTCCTTTGGGTCCATCTTGGTGGCATGGTTCTTGGAGAGGGTGTCAATGTCGTGCCCTAGAGTTTTATTGGGCGCACCTGGTGTGCAAGAGATGCCACTGAGGCGGTGGTCATGGATTTTGATGAGGGTGGCCATTTTTTCATAGCTAAGGTCGCACAGGTGTGGAGGCAGATGCCACAGATCATACTACAATATCCATACTGTGGGGTTGACTTCCGGGGTGATCTGGATATGGTGTTACCTCTGGGAGAGGTGTTTGACCACCGAGGTATGTTTGTGATTGGTTTGATATGTTGATTTTTGAGATAGTATGACCTATGTATTATGTACATATGGATTCTGATGCTATCCTTTGTTTGTTTGTATGTGAAGATGTGGGACCTCATGGGTGTGAGGTTGAGTTGGTGAGAGTGTCAGCTCATCAAGGGCCGGTGAGGCCTCCACGGGGGGAGCCACGGGTGGGGGAGAGACAACAGCGTGAGGATGTGGAGGCGAGACCAGCTGATGAGGAGAGGGTGGCTAGGAGACACCGTTTCAATGAACCTGGTGCAGGGCCATCACATGCTCCTCTGACTAAGGCCAGGGGAAAGTTTGAGGATATTCACCGCCGCTTGGAAGCGGTGCTACAAGGAGTGCCTTAGGGCATGTAGTTGCGTATCCAAGATGAGGGCATCCTAGAGCAGTGTGTGGGAGTTTCGTTGATGTGGTGAACTATGGTTCGGTGAGCAGCAGTAGTAGGTGCTACGATGACCAGGCAGTTACCTCCAGGTCCAGAGGGACTGGTAGTGGGTGGGGAACCACTGCCTGAGGGAGGGCCAACAGGTGGTTCTCTAGGGGCACCGTGAGTGTCTCTCTGTGTATTATTATATATTATATATAGGTTGGTGAGCCCATTTTGGTGTAGTGACACCAATTTTGTACCAAGGTGCTTCATTGGCCTACGGATTTTGTATACGATGTATTCTTTATGTAAACATTTTGATGGCACTATTGACCGATTT
>JASDQU010100137.1:276790-287871 GCA_032191745.1 Picea mariana | reverse complement strand
CAGAAAAGAGGGTTGCCTTCTAGGGCAAAAAACCCTAACATAATCTCTACCGTTAGATCTGCGACCTTATAATGAACGGTCCAGATTTACAATGAAATTACATATACTTTTACAAGGCAATTTTTGCTTCGGGGGCTTCGCCCCCGAACCCCCATCGGGGGACGCTGCACTCCCCCGCGTGGAAGAGTGTACATACTTCTGGGGTGTAAATACTTCATGGGGTATAGACACGGCTGAAAGCAAAGAACCTCTGCATCAGGAAGATAATCAGGCTCCACAACCAACATAACTTGTAGGTATTTGCGAAAGAGGCAAGGATCGCGGACACAGTACACATTGTTGAGTTGGAGGACGACTAGTTGGGAGTCAAGAAAGACACTAAGGTGATGAATACAATGATGAAAAGCATCAATGAGGAGGCCAATGATGACAATGTACTCGGCTTGGTTGTTGGTTGCAAAACCCAAGCTGCTGAAGTGAGATTTTGTGTCCAACGACTAGCGTCGTCGGTGTAATCGATGTGGTAGGTCAGTGGAGGAAGCATCTATCAATAACACAAATGATAGTTTAGGCCTGGGGGATGAAAAAAGAGTAAAAACACTATAAAAGAAATAACCTAATGTAGAATGGCTATGCTTAGGCATAAAATTTCTTTAAGTATAACCTGTTGATAGGTTCTTTGAGAGAGAGACCCTTAGGATAAGCCAGGATGTAGGCACCTTTTGTGAGGCAATGTTGGATAATGTAGGGGCCATGCCACACTGACTCAAATTTTCCATGACCGAGGGTATCGTGAGCGATATTGTAAGCAAGGACGAGGTCGCCTTCATGAAATGAGCGAAGGTTGACATGGTGATCAAAGGTGGCCTTTGATCATTTTTTGGATGCCTCATTGTTCTATAATGAAGACCAACAATCTTCATCCAGGGACTCTAAGTTTAGAAAACACTACTCCATTAGAGCAGTGTCGGGTAATAGCTCAATTGCGGTGTGTAAGGTGGGAATTTTGCACTCGACAGGAAGAGTGGCCTCGACCCCGTGGACTAGATGAAATGGTGTGAAACCAGTGGTCATTTTCACGACTGTACGGTAAGCCCATNAGTGTCGGGTAATAGCTCAATTGCGGTGTGTAAGGTGGGAATTTTTCACTTGACAGGAAGAGTGGCCTCAACCCCGTGGACTAGATGAAATGGTGTGAAACCAGTGGTCATTTTCACGACTGTACGGTAAGCCCATAGCACGGAAAATAACATATGATGCCAATTGGTCTTATGTTTGTTAATTGTGCATTGTAACATGGTTTTGAGGACCTTGTTAACTGCTTCAACCTGTCTATTGGACTGAGTTAATATGGTGAGGAAAACTCATGGGAGAATCCTAACCGGGATGAGAGTTCGACGAAAATCTCATTCTCAAAATGTTTCCCGTGATCAGAGACTAGTTGGAGAGGTACTCCAAAGAGGGATATGACACGATTAAAGAAAAAATGCACTGTAGTGTCAATGGTGTTGTTGAAGGTAGGCATGGATTTAGCCCATTTTGTGAAGTAATCGACTGCGATGACTATGTATTTGTGTCCATTGTTGGATGGGGGATTACAAGTCATGAAGTCAATGCCCCATTTACAAAAGGGGCTGACAGTAATGACTGGGTGGAGGAGAGAAAGTGGTGCTTGTGCTTTGTTGGCATAAAGATGACATTTATCACATTGTTTCATGGCATGAATGCAATCATGAAACAATGTAGGCCAAAAATAACCTGCTCGGATGAATTTCTGAGTGGTGGACATCCCCGAAACATGGCCACCACACACATCGCTATGGCAGTTGTTCAAGACTCTATCAGCCTCGTCAATAGTCAAGCATTGATGGAGTATGGTGTCGACCCCTCACCGATATAAGATATCTATGATCAGGAGATAGCGGGGGGCTTGGTGGTGAATACGACGATGATCATCTCGTGAGAGGTGGTTACCAAACTTTTGGGTTTGTATGTAGATGAGGAGGTCATCGTACCAAGGATCATCCGAAGTGATATAAAAGAGATGTTCATCGGGGAAGTCAGTACTGACAGGGGTACTGGTAGTATCGGAGGGGAAGGCTGTGACAAGTTTGGTGAGGAAGAGAGCTTTCTTTCTCTTGGGTGTTGAAAATTCAAGATCGTACTCCTGAAGGATAACGATCCATTGGGCAAATTTTCCATTAATTTGCCAATGACTAAGTAAGTATTGCATGGGGTTGGAATCTGCTATGACTCTTGTTGTGTGAAGTGGAATGTAATGGCGCAGTTTCTGGACTGTGAGGATGAATGGAAGGGCTATTTTCTCTTTGTGATTATACTTCAAGGGTGGCCTTGAGAGGTTTTTACTAATGTAGTAAATGACATGCTCACGATCGTCATTGTTGATTTGAATGAGAACTCCTGCTACTGAGATAGCTGATGCTGAGATGTAGAGGATATAGTCGCGATTATAGTCGAGTGAACTAATTAAAGGGGAATTGGAGAGTTCTATTTTAAGGTCATCAACCGCTTTTTAGACATGTTCATCCCAGTGGAATGGGATGTCGTGGTGTAGTAAACAAAGGAAACCATGTTCTTGACTGGCATAATCTGGAACAGATCGCTGTAAAAAGTTAACTTTTCCTTGTAGGCTCTGGAGTTGGCATAAATTCCAGGGGGGTGGAATTTATGTGATGGTATGGACTTTGAGGGGGTCCACGGTAATACCTCTTTGTGAAACGATGAATCCGAGGAGGTGCCCGACAGTGACGCAAAATACACACTTGAGGGGGTTCAAGCGGATGTTGTACTGATGACACTATTGGACGATGATCCGTAAATCATCAAGATGTTGGGTACATTTTTTGGATCGAGCTGTGAGGTCATCCAAGTATGCGAGGATGATATGAGATAGATCATGAAAAATGTATGTCATAGCCCGTTGGAAAGTTGCACCAGCATTTTTTAGGCCAAAAGGCATGACACGATATGCAAAAGTACCCCAGGGGGTGGTAAATGCAGTTTTGTATTGATCAACTAGGTGGATTTGGATTTGGTTATAGCCAGAGAAACTGTCCATGAAGGATAAAGCCTCATGGCCAGCACAGTCGTCGATAATTTGATCAATGAAAGGTGTTGGAAAGTTGTCTTTGGGACATGCGTGATTGAGATCATGAAAGTCCGTGCAGATAGGGATAGTGCCCTATTTTTTGTTAACGGGTACAGGGTTGGAAACCCATGAGGTATAGGCTATGGGGTAGATGAACCCAGCCGCGCGTAATTTGTTAATCTCATATTTGATAGTCACAGATTTGGATAGGTGTAGCGGTCATTGTTTTTGATGAACCGGTGTAATATCAGGCTAGGTGTCGATGCGATGTTCGACAATAGAGGGATCAAGGCTAGGCATCTCTGTGTATGACTAGGAAAAAATATCCCGGTACTCTTGGAAGAGGGATTTGTAGGTGGTGATTTCTTGAGGGGTGCATGCGGTGCCAATGGTGATTTCCTCGAAAACTCCATTTTTGATGGAAATATTGATTTTGATGGTAGGGGAAATGTTGGCCATATTGCCTTATTCAAAAGCATCAGGGGAAAGGATGGGGTTGTTGAACCAGTCGATATGCCCTGATGGGATAAAATCCTTGGTTTCGATTACGTGTATGGGGTGTTTTTTAGGAGGCGTGAAGGATTCCTGTGGAGACAAGAGCACTCAGTGGTGTAGCACATCCCATGGGTAGTCGAGGGTGTTTAGTTCTTCGAGTATGTCCTCGTCACAGTGGAATTGGTGGGAATACAAGGGATCGTAAAGAGTGATATTGGTGACTGTCACCGTGTGGTGGTCCTTTGGTGATGAAGAAGCGGGGGGAATGACACAATGAGATTGTGATGGTTTGCTCAACATAAAGCAAATATCGAGGTACTGAGGAGTACTAGTGGTAGTTGGGTGTAAAATTTTTGTGGGGAAATGAATGGGAGAATTGGGGGGATTTGGGGGTAAATCCTCGTATAAGTCATCCAAGAACCATAGAGGAATAGGGAGTGATTTTGGTTCCAGAGAAATGATATGAAGAGTATCTATTGATGAGGTAAGGTTAATCATTGATTCTATAGGGGGTGCAGGGGTTTGAATCAGGGACAGTTGGTGTTGCCTGTATTCAATGATCATAGGACATTGATATGTAAAATGATCTAAGGATTCTCATAGAGAGCAAGGACATCTCATGCGTTCATTGACTGAATTCATGACATAATGAATGTCAGTGATGTTTGGTGGGGATGATGTAGCTGAACTAGGTTCGTGTTGGAAGCTTTGGCATGCTACTACTAATATCTGTCGAAATTGAGGTAGCACTGGGAAATGGTGTGTATAATGGCCATATTCTGAGCATATGGCGCAAGAAAATTTGGTTCACATCCCTTTTCTAATTTCGTTAGGGGAGGTAGCGGTATTTCTTGCTAAAGTGATGAACTGTGATGGTGTTTGATTGAGTTGAATTAGGTTATGTAACTTGGGTAGAGATGGGCATTTGTTGGTTGGGTGTCCATATTTCTCACATAGTGCGCAAGGAGGTTGGATGTGTGGGGGAAGTGGAGTTGTGGGCTCCTTGTTCTTTCACCTACCCCCAGCTGTGGCAGGGAGGTGAGTGAGTGGGAGTGTAGAGGGTATGGTGGGAGTGAGTATGGGAATCATCATTGGGATTCCTTCTGTTTGGGGGGGAGGGATGGTTGAGGAACCATCTCTGGTGGATGGAAATACCAAACTGGGATTCCGAATACCATATTAGAGAGAGTAAGTGTTGCAGCTACTTGGAAATCTTGTACGCTTGGTGGAGGGTAAAAGAAGGGGATTTGAGTAATGTCTTGGGGAACTGTTTCCTAGACTGGGATATGACCTTGGGGTGAGGTGAAATCGTGAACTAGTGGAGCCAAAAAGTTCACAGGAGGCTAGTGAGGGAGGGGCTCTGCAACTAGTGGGACGTCAGATATAAGAGAAGCCTCCCTTGGAGGGAGGGTAGCCTCACTGTCATTTCCTTTAGATGATATGACACATACTTTATTGGAAAGAGGAAGGAGCAGTGGTGCACCATGGTAAGTTCCTAACAATGATGGGTCCTTGGAAATTTTGGGCCCCATTTCGATGAGTGGGTATGCTTTTTGATTAGTATGGATGAGAGGGAGAATGTTATCGATGTTGGCAAAAAGGTTAGGCTCATAATGTGAGACTTGATCAATGGTAATGATCTTACCGTTATGGGGGAACACCATTGTTCGAAAGACGGAAGAGGAAATTGCCTTCATAGCATACATGTAGCTACGACTGAACAAGATATTGTAATCAAGTAGGGAATCGATAACTTCAATGTCGATGAGAATGGTCTTGCCCTCGAGTTCTATAGGGACATTTTGGAAGAGCCCTTTAGGATAAGATGGTTGTCTGTCATAAGATCTTAAGGTAATGGAAGATGGTATGAGTTCAGGGGAACCGAGTTTCTGCCATACAGACTTAGACATGATGCATGTGGATGCACCTTCATCGATGATGCATCGATGAACTATAATGTTCCAGATTTTCACGGGGATTTGAAAAGCGATGAGAGTGGGGAGGTGAGGTTATCCACTGTCGAGATCAAATGTGATGAGTTAGGTATCCGCAGGGTCTACTGCCCCCAAGGTAGAAAGTAATGACTTTCACTGAGTGGGACAATTTTGAAGTACTTCTAAGACTGACATTGTAGCCAGGACTGTGCTAAGTCGTTGACCAAACTATAATTATGAGCTGCCCTAGCCTATGGGTTGTGGAAATTCTTGTGCAAGGGGATGCGAGGGATGCAAAGAGGTGTTTCCTTGTTAGGGTGAGGAATCACCAACGAGTGTCCCGTTGTTGCTGGGATTGTTTTGGGGGGAATGCGAGGAGACTCAGTGGGTTCATGGTATTGACGACTACGTGTCTGTAGAAGGACTTCTTCCTCACTAGTGAGGAGGATAGTGCGATTTGTGAGATTGTTTGGGTTGAGATATTGTCCCAACTATGGTGGGGTAGGTTTCATGTCCTGTTGGGTGTTCATCACACCCTAGTGCTGAATGGGATTCTGTAGCACAGTTAGGGGAGGTTGTTGGACGTATTGTTGTGGGGCCTTGTTACACATTATTTTCATCATCCCTATGACCGTTAATGATGTAAACCTATCTATTGCCTTCAGAGGGGTCAGTGGCCTGAGTTCTTGAAGAGAGAAGAGAGAAGAACTTTTCCTGAGAAAAGAAGTTGCATTTTCCCTTGTAAAAACCCTATAAAAAAGGAATTTCGTAGGTTGCTATATAGGTAGGGTGCGAGAATGCCTGATTCTCGTAGGTTGCACAATAGCTAGGGTGCGAGATGTTCACAGGTTGCACTATAGGCAGGGTGCGAGAATGCTTACACATGGGAAAAATGAGCGTTTTCTCGAATCTTCTAGAAGGAGAAACTTCCATGGTGAGGTGGCATTTGAATGGTTTGGATATTACTCACTTTCATGCTTTATTGGGATCATCCTAACCTCCTCACCTTATCCTCTTCAACTTATAAAAGGAGAGGATCTCTCATGGAGAAAGCTAGCTTTTGGTTGGCTTGGAATTATTTGCTTGGTTGGAGTGGCTTTGAGATTTGCTTTGTCAAGAAAGATTGTGAGTAGCTATCAGATCCATGGTCTCAGAATCCTTGGAGAAAGAAGTGTGTGGGGAATGAAGGAACGTTGGAAAGCACCTTACGACATCAAGGCCATGGTTGTAATCTCTCTTTCACATTTAATATGATATAGTAATATGATTCTTTCCTATAAAGCTTCTTGTGTTTTATTGTATGATTTCTTGATCACATACATAGGTTTATATTGAGTTTATGCTATTACTATCACTTTGGTTGGTTGTGTTCTTTTGTAGGTTCATCATTGTATGAGCGTTGGGATGGAGCTAGGATGGTGATGGTGAGAGGAAGCGACATTTAAATTTTATGTCACTCATCCCTCTTTAGTTAGTAAATTCAATATCTAAAACTTAAGGAAAGTGTCACATTCTGGTGTGTTTTGTTCTAGATCTAGGTGGATCTAGGGAGATCAGTTAGTGTTTGCACCTACTGATTTGTATGATAACAGGCCTGCTGAAGGGTAGGCAATGCTGGAGGATGTGGTCCACTTCCCGAGTCTTTCATTCGTTTAAAATCAATGATTTGGGGGCAATGATGAGTATAATGACCGAACTCACCACAAAGGGCACAAGGGAAGTTGGTTCGAAGATTATTGTTATTTTTCCCTTGACACCTGTTGTTATTTCCCCCCTAGGGGTTTTGTTTCCCTTGATTCTGGTTGCCCCCAGTAGGTTGGTTTTGTTGGGGGTGATTCTCGCCTTGACCTAGGTTGTTATTGTTCCTATTTTTTCCTTTCTTTTTGGCATTACTCGACTGATGGGTTGGATTTTCCGTATTCAACTGTTCAAAATTTTGATAGTGTTGAATGGGAGAGGGTTGAACAAAATTCACTCCAGCATGAGGGTATGGGGGAGCCATGGGTTCTGGAGGACCAGGGAATGGAAAGTACGGATTTTGTGGGGGTCATGATCCATAAGGTACATAAGAAGGCATGGCACTTTCGCCAGTACTTAGAGTATAAGCTAAGGTAGAGGGAGTACGAGAAGTTGTTTGCATAGGTGGATGTATTGTGGGTACCGACAGTGGCCCACTGATGGGTGGAGGAAGGGAAATAGGGTATGGTTGTTGATAAGGGGGTGAAGGATAATAAGGGGTTCCTCCATATGTCGGAGGATATTGAGGTGTGTGATACATTAGTGGTTGTTGGGGTTGTGGACTGTGGTGTGTGGTATTACCAATCAATCCGTTTTCTGAGTGAGACATCTCGGGTTTGTCTTGGACAAATGGCACAGGTTTTGGGAGATCGGGAAGTACTGTGTACAAGTACCCTGATTGTGAATAGATGAGGTTGTATTGTTGATCCTTACTGATGGCGTCTTCTTCTGATTGAGGGAAGGTGGAAGCCACATCTTTTCCAAGGAGAGAGACATGAGATCTGATCAAGACATTGTTGTTTGGTGGTTTCTTCTTTGCACAAACTACATCATCGACGCCACTCATGGATGTGATCAGTGATATGTGTGGCTGAGATTTGTTTGAAATTAGATAGTAGTTCAAGACCATTGTCATGGTGTATTGGTAATTGGAAGAAGGTCAAAAATGCTTTGGCCAAAGACTCTAAGGTCGCATGGGACCCTGACTTTTCGTCTATATACCATTTGGTTGATGGACCGATGAGTGTGCATTGAAATAATTGTAGTCGGATGGAATCATCCATAATGTTGTTGGAAGAGCACCATAAGTGGAAAATCATGACATGGTTAGCAGGGTCGTCCCCTGCCTTTCCTTCAAACTTGGGGATATCTGAAGGTAGTTTGGTGGGCATTGCGGGCCATGTGGGGTCATGCAATATAGAATAATTTGTGAGTTTGATTAGATATGGTATGTTGAGAGAGGCCAAGTATGTCATCTATAGTGGTGGCAGAGGATTAGTTCCATACATGGTGTGAGTGTGTTGTGAACCTGACCCTTGGGGGGGAATAGGTGGGTTTGTACTCCCCCCTTGAGAGGAAGTTGGTCCCCCGCTTCCGTGTAAAGGAGAGCGAGTGGACTGTGGACCTTGGGAATTGGGTCCAAGTAAGGTGGAACCAAGAAAAGCTGACCCTAAGATAGTGGCACTCACTAGAGGGTGTGAAGGTGGTGCCAATGAGTTGGCAAGACTAGTAACTCCCCCTAGAATAGGAGGGAGGTTTAGCAAGTGTTTGGAATGACGGGGGTTCTGTGGGTCCCCTATGATGTCTGAATAACTGAGTGGATGTGTGCGAATTGTGGTGAGAGTAATAAACAAGAGCCTTTGTTTGTAATTTTTTGAACGTTACACAATATATATATATCTAAATCAAAATGTGATCAGAAATGCATCATACATAAAGTGTTTTGATAAAGAAGCATATATGTGGATAAATGGTTTTGTCCATGTGGAGAAACAAAGAAAAAAAATGATCGCGTCCGAAAAGACGTAACATCCTTCCTCTCAAAATAATACTGTACCTTCCAATAGCACTCGATAGTGGGATTTGAAGCCACCGGAAGAGAATCTAGTGAAGGATGAAGCAATCAGTTATAATGAGGGGTAGAGGGGGCATATCCCAAAAGAACTGGCGATATTTCCCAATAGCCACACAAAATCCGATCAGGGTGCAATTGTAGCCCACAATTGCCACCTAGGTAGATGTCCTAAAATTTGGTCACTAGGTACCTCGGTCAAAGTGCGACATTTAGATTTTCGGCCTAAGAAATGGGTCATGGGTTAGATCCCATCCAAGAGGTAGGTGCCTCAAGGGGGGATGCACATAACAACCGAACCTTGGCCTTCAACCCTTCACAATTATCTTCTTGCCTTATGGTCTAAGGAACACTTGACTTGGAGGATTTAAAGTTCCCTATTTGACAACTTCTATTTTATTGACAATGTGAGAACCAGATAACGGGGAGTTATTTGGATGCCTATCTCTGAAATCCTACCTAGGCTAAAAAAATTCTTTTGTCACCTCCTATGGAGGAAAACTTAGTGAGTTTTTAGAAAAATTTTAGATGTGGTTGTTTGAGAAATTGGGGGTGTGAGCCAATCTCATTGATTTTTAAATGGGTGTGGATAGTTTTGTCAAGAAAAGGGTGGGGTGTTTTGGAATCCCTTTGGAGGAAACTTACTTTGACCTCCACGTTTCAAGATGAAAACTATTTGAGTGGTAAGTGACTTTTGTGTGTGAATGAGTGAAAGTGTGCCAATGTTTTAATGAATTAGGTGTCACCTTGTTGCATGTGGACTTCGCTTGGTCCTTACAAGTGTTGATTACCTAATTAACTAAATGCCTTTGGTACAACCTTGCATAATTCAAAAGTCCCTAGGAAGCTAGCATGTGGACATGTGGGTCCTTTACTATTCTTTTAACTCCCTATTGTGATTTAATCTAAGATAGCTTTGAAACTATCCTAGATTGTGATCATGTGAGCATGTATGGGCCCGTTACAAAACCTTTAAACTTCCCTAGTGATTTAATCTAAGAAAGTAAATTTCAACACTATCCTATCTTTGTAGCATGTGGGCATGTATGGGCCCGTTACAATATTGAGATGTGTTTGAAAAATAAACTAAGAGGAGTCCCGAGGGGGATATTGTCCTCTCGTAATGGTTTTAGTCTTTTTGAGGGAGATGAAATTGTCCTACAACCTTTTTCTGATTCTCAAGGCCACTTTGAAGCGCAAGAGAAGAACATACTAAACGATTGTTATCCAACTTCTGGTCCCAATGCAAGCTTTATGTGATTACAAATGATTCCAACTTATACTTTTAGTCAAAGAAAGCCATCCATGTGGCAAAATGAAAGCAAAAGAGGAAATAATGATTTTAAAACCCCTAAGTGCCTATGTGTTTTGGCTAATCCCTTTATATGGAGAGGTAACTAAGTGTGGTGCAGATTACAATATGCATGAAATCATTTCCAAGAAGGGTAGGGGCCTTCCCCAAATCACAAAAAAAGGTTTACAATGTATATTTTTCTACACAGGTGCACAGGCCTTAGAGTAGATAGAGGCGCATTGAGCGCTTGTGTGCAAACCAAAAGAGACTTTTGGGCGTAGGTGCGCAGAGGGCACTGAACAACACAATAATTTTGGTGCACATGCACACGATGCGCGACTGTGGGCCAATAAACTTGCGCACACCTGTCACACGACTGTGAAGAAAATTTCGAGTGGAATTCTCTCAATTCAGATTTGAATTGGATGTTTTGTAGGTCGGCTTGGGCCGGTTATGGTACCTGTAGGTTAAATAAACCAAAAGAAGAGCTAGAAAAACCCAAATGGGGTAGTAAATTGATACCTTTCCCCAGTGGAGTCGCCAATCTGTTGCGCCTCTTTTGTCACCTAAATGAACAAAAAAAAGGTGTTTACAAGCTTATTTGGGTTAGCTAAGCAAGACAATAGTAAAGGAAAGGGTTAGAAAAAAAAAAAAAAAGAC
>JASDQU010100137.1:248965-267866 GCA_032191745.1 Picea mariana | reverse complement strand
GGGGGGGGGGGGGGGATCTGTAGATGGCTATTATTATTCCAATAATTTGATTTCAAAGTGATAGTCAAACCAAAAAATTTGAATGCAGGACTTGATCACCTGTCAAGGGTAACTAATGGACAAGAACCTACTAACATGGAATACAACTTCCCTTATGCACAATTGTTTTTAGTATAGGTAGTTAATGAATACTTCATTGATATTATTGAATACTTAAGTACAAGGGTTTCTCCATAGGACTTTAGCACTACGCAGAAGAAAAATATGGTAGTCAGAGCTGCATACTATCAACTCATTACAGGACATTTATACAAGATGGGAATACATAGCATTTTGAGGAGGTGTGTATTGGAACATGAATGTACCATAATTTTAGTAGAAGCTCATGAAGGTATAGCTGGAGGAAACTATGCAGGAAAATATACCACATAGAAGGTATTGCATGCATGATTATGGTGGGCAACATTCCATAAAGATTCCAAGGATTATTACTAGAAATGTGATGTCTTTCAGAGGGTTGGAAAACCCAATAGAAGGGATGAGATTCCCCTAAGACCATAAGTGACTCTGAAGGTATTTAAAAAATGGGAAATAGGCTTTGGTGGACCTATTAATCCACCGACAAAGAGGTCATGCATTAGATATATCATTACTGCGAATGAATACTTAACGAGATGGGTAGAAGAGGAACTATTCAAGGACTGTAGCACAAAGACAACAACACACTTCTTATTTAAGCAAGTGATCACCAGATTTGGATGTCCCAGGATTATGATGAGTGAAAAAGGAACTCATTTTATTAATAATATGATCAGGGCTATGATTAAGGAGTTTGAAGTCTATCACCAAAAGAGTACACCATATCATTCTCAGGAAATTGGAACAATATAAGATTTCAATAAGATTTTGGAAAATGCTTTGACTAAGATCTGCATTGTTAACAAGGATGATTGGGACTTGAAAATACCAATAGTACTGTGGGAATATTAGACCAATTGCAAGAAGTTGACATGACAAAAACCATTTATATTGGTGTATGGGCAGAAAGCAGTGGTGCGATTAGAATTTCTGGTGCCCAGTTTGCGCATAGCAACAATTACCAACATGAAAGAAAGAGGCACAATACATGAGCAGTTAAATCAAATAATGACAATGGAAGAGGACATGATTCTGGCAGATTTCACTAGGAAGTACAAAAACAAAGAGACAAATCCTAACATGAAATAAATATTAAAAAGAAGAGTTTTAAGGAGGGGGACCTAGTTCTGCTCCATGACAGTAAATTTTTCCAACACCCTCGTAAGTTTAGAATGCATTGTCTAGGGCCATATGAAGTAAATAATATCACATAGGGGGGATCTATGCAGCTAAAAGACTTGGAAGGAACATAACTAAAAGGAATGATCAACGATAGTTGACTAAAACTATACATGGACAATCAACCTACTAGTTCTTAAAATATATACCACAATAAGAAAGTCATGTATATAGTGTACTATATTATATATTAGGAAAGAAAACTCATAAAAAGGAAGAAAAAAGTGGGAAAATAAGAAAAAGGAAGACTAAAGTGGAAAAAGAAAGAAAACAAAAAATACTGGGAAATACCGTGCCCAACAGACAGTGGAATTGGTGTGAAAAAAAAAGAGAGTGACCGTGTGTATCATATGGATGACAGGAAAAAAATACAACACATGAAGGGAAAAGTCACAATAGAAACATATGGAGCACCAAAAATTTACAGTGCACCGTAAAATGGGCCAACGGTCGAAAAAGAAAAAATAGGTTGTTGGGGTAAAAGGGTGTGAATTGAGAATTTATCAAACTTAACAAAGCATGCTCGACAAGATTTTACACATTTATTACAATCAAAGAAGCATATCTGAGAATATTCAGGGAATTTATGACACCCCGTATATAACTAAAACGTGGGCCAAACGAGACGTATTATGAATTTACAAACCCACAAACCTAAGGAGCATGAAGACATCAGGTGAATAGGTGAGTTCAAAGATCGTAGCAGATGAAGTTCAACCAAATAAGGAAGAATTACCCACGACGGGACCTCGAAATGTCAACGTACCTAGCCAAAAAACATGAAAATCACGTTGTACCAAGAGGTCATCGCAGGAAACCACAGAGGAAAAACAAGCATTTACAAATACAAAGGGAATCGTTGATGTCGACACAATTCCTTTGCCACAGATTGAGCCAGTGAGAACCACATTGTTAGAGGAATAAGGGTAGACCCCAACGATGGTTGAGATGGAAATTTATTCACACAACAATGCATGGGGCCATGACCCATTAGCAACATGCAACCCAAAACAACCTTCCAGGGCTGAAGCAACCCAAAAAACAAATGTTGTTGACAGTGAAAGGAAAGAATCTAACGTTCCAAGGCCACAACCTATAGTGGGGTCCATGCAACAGGAGAAAGTTTAGCTCAAAGATATCATGGGGAAACTAGAGTGGGGCTAGGCATAAAGAGAACCAAAGGATGGGACATATAGTGCGCCAACACAAAGAAAGGGGAAAAAACCCATTGTGCGGTCCCCACGCAATCAACCTTAGGCTTCGAACATTTTTTAGTGCATTCCATATGGGGTGTAGGCCACACCACATTTACTGGGCTATGTCAAAAGGTTCTGATACACAGACCACGACATGTACGACACAAAAAATTTCCCAGAATTTGCACATAAGGTGTATATGGAGAGCCTGGGCATAGGGCTGTTATGAAATCTAGTGCTACATGTTGATTAAGGTTGGTTGTCATTGATGTCAACCCTTGAAGAAAGCCCCGTAGCACAAAGGCTTGGGTAATGGACCTGATATTGTTTGATGTAAATATGACTCATTATTGTTTTTTCATGGTTGATAAGAAGTAAATATGGATGAAATCTGTTGTGCTACTTATATGTTTAGTATAATGCACTCATTAATTATCAATCTGGGATTCATAATCAACAGAGTTACAAGACACCAGTAAGAAAGGTAATTTCTAATGCCACGATTATAGAATTAAACTAGATTATGCATGTTGGAAACAAATCAAAATAGCAAACTGCAATGCACTTTGGTTGTCTTTCACGGAGAGGCTATCCATTCCATTATGACACATGCAAGTATGAGATGGAATTGGTTTGAAAAATCAACTTTGTTATCTGACCCAGAAAACTAACTATGCAATCCACACTTCTAAAGGGAAATCACACATCAATCATCAAAGCATAGCATGGGTAGTTCAATAGTCAATATGTTGTTTCTAATGTGGTTCACAATGAACTTCACTAGTTCTTATCCAAACAGTTTTGACTATTGCTACCAACATCTATGATCACTCAAGGAAATCAAATTCATGAGAACAGAAACATGGCATATGAGAAAACATAGCAAATAAATATCTCTAAGCAATTATATAATGGAAATCCTAGTCTAAGATATACTGTTATCATCTAACAGAGTTAAAGCTTTAGCTAATTTAATGTTTACACTACTGGAAAATAAATGCTAATGCTAATCTACAAAGAGGTTGACCTTTGTTGGGTGGTGGGCCCTTGCCGCTTCAACAGGTCAGCTACTAAAATCTACAGGAAGCTTT
This sequence comes from Picea mariana, assembly GCA_032191745.1. Taxonomy (NCBI): domain Eukaryota; kingdom Viridiplantae; phylum Streptophyta; class Pinopsida; order Pinales; family Pinaceae; genus Picea; species Picea mariana. Next base: position 264,262 of record JASDQU010100137.1, on the reverse strand, counting down.
TCTTCAACACACACATTACTCTCACTCACATTTCAAAACATAAAATCAAAACTCTCGTTAACAACTCAACTCATACTTAATCATAGATAATCAGAATATGGAGATAAATAACATTCCATTAATCTTCACTCAGAATATGTTATGTACTATCACACGCTACTTCACATATTGATAATATGCTAACTCTCCTACACTTCTACCATCCTTGCCACGACTATTTAATAGTCTAGATCGTGAAACACAAGGAGGCGAAGTGATTTGCAAATCAATCAGTTGTTGAATTCAATCATTCATTTACATATTTAGCTTCATCCTCATGACATGGAGTGCATGAGGATGAGGAAATCAACAAACTATTCTTATCATAACTTTGGTAAAGCAAATAGACGTCCACCAATTGGCTTAGGCGAGATCTGGAACTTAACTTAGTGCATTAGGCTCTTCCATATTAGTATCGGATCATAACAGGAAGATGGTACCGGATCACGAAAGTGCGCAAAAGGTGGTACTGGATCATGACAATGCATGGCCATTGGTACCGGATCATAACAGTGTGTGTTCGTTGGTACCAGATCACAATAGATAAATGGTACCAGATGTGTTTGGTACCGGATTCAGACAACAATAGTCTTGGTGCGCAGGTACCAAATAGTTGAGCTGGTACAAGAACGATGGATATCTAGAGGTCAAAGATTTAGATATAACAAATAAAAGAATTAGTACATGAAATATTTAATTCCCTAACTCAATAAACCACAAAATGCATGAATTAACCATACTTTACCTTATGACATTATTATTGGCAAATGGTAGCGTTCTTGTCATTCACTCAAGCTTTAGGTAGGCCAAAAAGGTATAGGTGAGGAGTATAATAGGGTAATGGGGATGTCAATTTCTGGTCTCAACATTCCCCCATGCCAAAATCATTGCATGTCCTCATGCAATTGAAAACAACCCAAATTTTTTCAAAACTTGAGACTGTGTTCTTTAATTTGGTGGTTCAATGATGTTGATGGTTGAAGCCTCTTCTTTCAATGCCCTTTTGATGACCCTAACATATTGTAGGAGTCATAATACCTTCTTGAGCTTGTTAGAGGCCTCTTCATGGTCGTCTTGAAGTTGTTGGCTGGTTGCTTTCAATTGCTCATTTTCCTTTTTGATATACCTATCCAAGAGTTGATATTCCTTCACTTCCTGTTGGAGTTCCTGATTTTGTTTTTGCAATTCCCCAATACTTTTCTTCATTTTTTCTTTTTTCAAGGTATTTTTTGACTCCATCATTACTGGATGGATGCACTCCCTTTCCTCAAATTCCTACCTCATCCCACATAAAGTAATAGTGTTTCAGGATTAATCCGTAAGTGCGGACACAAACCGATCTCCATAGATCCACTTGGATCTAGAACAAAACAGGACAGAATGATACTCTTTCCCTAGATTTTAACTATTGAATGAACTAGGAGGCAAGAATCATGAACATACCATATGATCGCTTCCTTGGGTCTTTGTTGTACCAATTTTGCTCCAATTCTCTTGCGCAGTCTAGACCAATACAGCTCAAACCAATCGAAGTGAAAACAACTCAATATATTCAACAGTTAATCTATACATATGATCAAGGAGTTATGTAATAAAGTGCAATCAACTTTATGGGAAAGGGACACATTATTGTATTATATTGATAGAAAGAAAAATTTATAACCTGAGCCTTGATGTTGCAAGCCTCCTTTCGATGGCTCCTAGATCTGACACACACACTTGCTCATGCATGAAGAAAATCAACCACTTTTGATAACCTTGCTGGTGTCTCTAGTTGCTGTAGCATCAGTCCTTCATACAATCTTCCACTAATTCTCCAATCAATCTCTTGCTAGTTTGCTTCTAACCTTTTCCATGAACATTCTCTTCAATATATAGGAGAGAATAGATTAGTTACTTGGATAGGAATAATCCCAAGATATCAGGAAAGCCAGTACTTAGATAACCATTTGAATGCCATCTTTCTAGAAGATTCCCTTCTAGAAGGTTCGAGAATTTATCTTTTTCCTTCCTTTAGAAGATGTTCACGCCCTGATAGTTAGGTACAGTGAGAACTTCTCGCACCCCATCTTAATGCAGCCTATGAGAATAATGCATTCTCGCAGGCAAATATATAGGTAGCCTGCGAACCTTCCTTAAAAATATGATTTCTGGAAAGAGACAAAGGTAACTTTTCTCAGGAAAGTGTTTTAGTGAAGAGCCTGATTTCTCCATCATCATTACATCATCATGATGACCAAAATTGTGGATAACAGAATGCCCCCCAAAGTCTAAGATTGGAACCAGTGATAGTCGATAGACTTTGTAAACTGCATGTGTGTGTCAAGAACCAAGAGCACATCTAATCGAAAACCTGCAAACATCCAAGCATTGGTAGAATATCATATATATCAATTCTGAGGTAGGAATTCCCATACTCAGATCATAGACTGATGACATCATAAACAAAGACCATGGCCACCAATCATACACTGTGGATCCATGCTGTCACAATATAGCAGAGCCACCTGAATACACTGTGGATCTATGCGATAAATTTTCAAATCAAGACGACATAGCCATGAAACATACACAATGGATTTATGTGTCACAAATTATACATAATCCATCGCAACTTGGATCACTAAGACAATATCCAGGGTCTTCAATCTCATCGCCCAAAGTACAAATCTAACCATGTGATTACATGTGTTGAAGTCGAACATGGCAGAAACCACTTGATTACCGGTCATTGATGTAACCGTTAGCAAGTGCGAGGGAAATCACCATTGATGTCAATGACTCCCAAGGTACCATAGTACAATCCATTGAGTGTGAATAAATGAGTTGATTTCGAACATCCGACGGAATCTTTTGATCAGGGATCAATGATGTAAACCCACTGTCAAAAGCAAGGAAACTTGCCATTGAGGCATGCAAGCTCCAAGGTACTAAATAATTTCTAAGTCTTGATTCCGGATAACGTGCTAAAGTCGATGGAACAAAACTCATCACAGGAGGGCCTTGATGTATCCCCCATCAATGACACAAAATGAGTAACATAGTTTGAAGGTGAAACAAAGCATTTTGCAAATTGGACTGGACATAGGGAAGGTCGACACGGAAATAATGGATAACTGCAGATGGCCAACTCAATATAGGTTTCAGACAGACTTCTCTTGAACATATGAATGACACGACCAACAGTTTGGCAGCACCGACTCAAAGACAACACATGTAATGACCTTGTAATCAATCGAAAGAGAGATAGATGGATTTCCCAAACCAACTTCAACTAATGAATAGGGGGTGTCATGTTCAAGAGCGACACTTGCTGCTAATCAATACAAAGATGAAACATATCCCTTTCCCAAATTTTCCCCCACCATTTCTGGCAAGTACCTCTTTATTTTTACGCAAGCTTGAAGAGGATCAAATACTCTTGTTGATATAAGCTCATCCTTCAGACGAGTCCCTCGGAGTATTTTTAACGAACCCTAGGAAGGAGTGGTTCGGTCCCATCACGGGTCTGTCAATGTTTGTTTAACGAGTCTAGAGATAGTAAACTCAAAGGTTTTTCAAGATTATAGAGTTTGGAAAAACACTTAAAAGAGAACTCTCTCAGTTCCTTTTTCGTACAGTAGTCCAACGAGACTGAAAAAGGGTTAAACTATCACTCGAAGGATGCGCAACTTCAAATACTTTAGCGAGCGTGGAAATAGCAAGATTGCTCGGCAATCTTTTCATGTTTAGAGAGTCTGAAAAGAGCTTAAAGAGAACTCCAGGGGGGGTTCCTTTTTCGTATAACCACAGCGAGCCCGAAAAAGTGATAAAACGATGCTCGATCATGTTCTTATGTTTTTCACAAGCGCAAGAATGGACAAAAGGCGCTCGAGGTTTTATGTAAAAACCACAAAAAACAATCAAAATCACACCACACCAGAGAAAAAATTGTCCATAATCATCCATGTTTCACACCTGCAAGTCATTTCACTCATTTTCACATTAGTGATTAGGTTTAAATAATAAATAAACATAAAAAACCCACATTTGATATAGTAAAAAGTAATTAAAATGAGTAAATAACTAAATTTACCATATCATTTCACATTTTTATCGTTGAGTTCCAAAACCCCTCATTTTACCCTCTGCATTCGGCGTCAATTTCCAGAAGCTACGAGTGATCATTTGACGAGCCGTCAGCAACATCTTGGTAAGTTCTTCATTCCTGATCTTTTCATGGTTTAAAATTATGATTTCATTGGTTAAAAATCATGTTTTAAGTTATTTTTTGGACCATACATGCGTGGAGGCATTCTCGCAGGTGGCCCATACAGGACCTGTGAGAATGACTTGTTCTCGCAGGTGGGCCTTAAGCTTCCTATGATAATTTCACACTGTGCATAATATGGCACCTGCGAGCAGCGCATAACTCAAATTTTTTTGAAAAGTTTAGCCAATAGAAAAAATTCATTTCATGAATAAGATCATTAATCATGTTTGTATGTTCCTTATGCAGGTAAATAGTCACAAACATGGTGCTTGAGTGGTGAGAACAAGAACATGAGGAGGATAACACAAATTCCAAGAATCACCCTCCCACCATAGCTGCATTAAGAGATTGTGGTCTCTTAAAATACTTCCGTATCCCGGGCATGAGAGCCCAAGTCCAATTATTGGAGTATCTAGTTCGAATGTGGGATCCAGACCAGTAAGTTTTCATTGTAGGAGCTCACACATTAGCTATTGACATCGAGGACATATATTTCTTGACTGGATTATCCAGGCATGGGTCCTATGTTAGTCTGACCAGCAACAGAGCAGGCGGGTTAAAAATGAGTGAATATTGCAACCAATACTGCGTACCTGAGGCTGAAAGAAAGAAAGGGAAAGTGGCAATTTGGGGAGTAACTGATTTGACTCTATGCACTATTCTCTTCATGATTGCTCGGATGGCTGGAAGTGTCGCTCCCCATATGGAATTACAAAGCTACTTCTAGTACGCCATCGAGTGTACTGAGCCCCGAGTATTTAACTGGGTTGATGCAGTGTTGCGCAGTATGAAAAGACAACTGACTAAGTGCAGGCGGGGAGAACTGAAACAATTTGGTTATGGATCTTTGTTAGTGTCCTTCTTCCTAGAGAGGGTCCCTGTATTTCATCTACAGGCTGAGTGGGACTTTCCAGGTCCTAGGGATCCGAGGATGTTACGATGGTGTTGGCTCATGGCCCGGCACGTGGCAGGACCAATCGTCAAATATGACGATATTTTCTTTGATTGGTTGCAGACTCAGATGTTGATGGTTGACGACTACGCCTATGCCAGGTTGGATTTCCGAGGAGATCCAGATCTAGCACTACCTGAGGACGCTCAGTGGGGAGACCTCGGTAAGAAGTACAAAATTTTTTCGTTTTAAAATGTTTTTGAATTTTTAACATATTTAAATGTTTTTGTTTTATATATTTATCTGAAAACTAACACCAAATTTTTTTTGATAACACAGATGTTGAAGCATATAGACCTGTTGGCTCTTCTCCTATCCAGTGACGAGGAGAGGCAGCAGTAGCAGTACCACAGTATGCCAAAGATTATCTGGTGGTGGAGCAGAATTTAAAGGGTCTGACAGCTGATATTCCAGATATGACTCTGGAGGAGATTCCATGACGCGATCAGCGTCATACTATAGGGGTATCAGTAGCCATGGGTTGTCTACTCCGTAGAGTTGCTAGAGTAGTTGTGTGTTACTGTGAACGTCATCTGTGACGTCACATTGTAGAAGCTATAAGCTTCAATTTTTTATATTTTGGTCTTTGGACAAACATTTTGTAAAAACAAACTCTTTTGATTGTTATATATATACAAATGACTTCTACTGGTTTACTTTACATTGTGTGAATTGTAATGTGTTTGATTTATAAATGGTTCAAATGTCTGTCCAATACATAATTAGCTAATGCATCTATTAATGTATTAAGACGTCTAGGAATATGCTGATATTCAATGCGATCAAAATATCGTTCCAAGAGGTGAATTCACAAATACACTCGTAATAAAGTAGGACTTCGAATAGAGTAGGCATTACTTAACAATAGTACTATAAGCTGCGAGTCAAGTCGCACAACCAAATGATGAATTCCGAGAGAGATAGCATCAACCAATAATTCAATAATGACGCTATACTCTGCGATGTTGTTGGTTGCTTGGCCAACACATACACCTCGTAAAGAGATAAGTTCATTTGTTGGGGCATAGATGGCCCATGCAGAGGAAGCTAGGTTCCAAGTACTATGGTTAGAACCATCAGTGAAGCCAATATAAGGTAACGAAAACTCCGACATCTGGCAATCAAACACAACGTCACGTAAGGGTAGAGACCAGATAACATCAAAAGAAAACTAAAGTAACACACACAAAGTATGATACATAAAAATACAAGTACTTTTGTACAAATAACTTATGCATAGTACTTCTTCAAGTACAATCCATTCCTGGGTTCACTCAAAGGTATACCATCATAATCAACCAACTCATACGCTCCTTTTTCCAACACTCTATGAACAATATAAGGACCACACCACATTGGTTCGAATTTCCCAGCTCCTAGGACATCTTTATCCTATTCATACAGAAGAACAAGATCACCTTCAGATAAAACACGAGGCTTGACATGCTTGTCATACTGTTCCTTGACGCGTTTCTTTTGGGATTCTATTACTAGGGTAGCGTCACGTCGAGTCTCATCTAATCGCATCAGATACAACAGACGTTCCTTTTCAGTAGAAGTATTGGGTAAGATTTCTACAACTAGCTTCAGAGAAGGTATCTCACATTCTATTGGCATAATGGCTTCCATGCCATAAACTAATCAAAAGGGCGTAAACCCCGTAGAGGATTTAACAGATGTCCGATAAGCCCACAATGCCAAAAACAACATCGTGTGCCAACTGGTTTTATGAATTCCCATCATTCGTCGAATCATAGTTATAAGAACCTTATTGATTTCTTCGACTTGGCCATTAGCTTGCGGATAATAGGGTGTTGAGCTATCATGATGAAGACTCAACTTCTTCGTAAGTTCAGACATCATAAAATTCCTAAAATGACTACTGTGATCGGTAACGATAGCCTGAGGAAAACCAAAATGAGCTATGACATGGTTGAAAATAAATAACGCTGCAGTCTTTCCAGTATTATCGAATGTTGGCATCGCCTCGGCCCATTTTGTAAAATAATCAACAGCTACAATGATATAAACATGCCCCCCGACCGAGTGAGGGTGACATGTCACGAAATTAATGCCCCATTTTGCAAAAGGACCAATTGAGACCACAGGATGAAGGGGAGCAGGATGCGACCGAACTTTTTGATTATATGTCTGGCAGGCATGGCACTTTTGAACAGCAGTAATGCAGTCATTGAACAAGGAAGGCCAAAAATACCCTGTGCGTAAGATCTTCTGGGCAGTAGCATACCCAGACATATGACCACCACATGCTCCAGAATGGCAGTCATTCAAGGCTTTCTCAGCTTCGTTAAAATTCAAACAACGTTGAAACACAGAGTCAATTCCTTGACGGTAAAGAGTATCTCCAAGGATAATGTACTGGCGAGCTTGATAACGGACGCGACGCCTTTCAGCACTAGACAAAGCAGGATAGAAAGTCTAGGTTTGGAGATATATAATGATATCTCCATAGCAAATATCATCAGTGTTGATAAGGAAAAGTGATTCATCAGGTAATGAATCGACTGCTACATTTTCTGTGGCAAAGTGGGGAAAATCACAAATTAACTCAGCAAAAACTAAGGATTTCTTTGACGTGGCGCGATCGAATTCCAAGTCAAACTCCTGGAGAATGACAATCCACTTGGAGTACTTGCCCCCCAACAATTGACATGTCAAAATATGTTGCATGGGGTTACAATGTGAAATCACTGTAGTTTTCCGGGAGATAATATAATGGCGAAAACGTTGAACTGCTTGAACAGCAGCCAAAGCCAGTTTTTCAACATGTTGGTACTTGATCTCTATAGATGTGAGACTTCGACTCAAGTAATAAATAACATGTTCATCGTGTGCATCATCCTCCTGAATGAGAACCATGCCAATAGTATACTCGGAGGCAGCAAGATAAAGAAAGTAATCCCGACTATAATCAGGAGGGAAAAGAAGTGGAGCTTTCGTGAGGGACAACTTCAAAGCTTCAAAGCGTTGTTGGCAACTTTATCCCAAACAAACTCTGAACCTTTCTTTAGAAGACATGTAAAAGCATGAGTAATCTCGATGTAATTAGGGATGAAACAATGAAAAAAGTTTGCTTTCCCCTGCAAACTTTGTAACTGGTGCAGTGAATAAGGAGGAGGGAGATTAAGAATTGCCTCAACCTTAATAGGATCTACTCGGATCCCTTGACATGAAACAATGAAACCGAAAAGACGGTCAGACTCTACATAAAAGATGCATTTATGAGGGTTTAAACGAATGCGATAGAACCGACAACAAACGAAAATTGCTCGGAGATGATTGGGGTGATCGACTCGGCGTAAAGAATGAGCTGGCAAGTTGTCCAAATAAGGTTGAACGATATGCTTTATATTGTGAAACGCATAAGACATAGCACGTTGAAACATCAAGCCTGCGTTCTTAAGACTGAAGCGAAGTTTCCTATAGGCGAAAGTACCCCAAGGACAAATAAAAGTAGTCTTATGTTGGTCCTCAGGAGCGATGTTAATTTGATTATAGCTGGAAAATCCATCCATGAGAGAAAAGATTTCACTGCCGGCACAGTCATCGACAATCTGGTCAACGAAAGGGGTTGGAAAGTTGTCTTTCGAACAAGCTTTGTTAATATCCTAATAATCAACACAAATATGTATACTACCACCTTTATTATCAATCGGTACAGGGTTGGAAACCCACTCTGTCAGTGCCACGGGATAAATAAAACTGGCGTTGAGAAGTTTTTCAACTTCGAGTTTGATAGCTGCCGCTTTACGTGGGTGGACCGGAAGAAGGTGCTGTCAGACTAGTTTAGCTCCAGGGTATGTCTTTATCTCATGCACAACAATGGTAGGGTCGATACCTGGCATCTCTTTGTAACTTCAGGAAAATATGTCACAAAATTCTTTGAACAGAGCAGTATAGGTGACAATTTCATCCGGAGAACACGAAGCTCCAATGTGAACATTTTCAACTATCCCAGGTTTAACTGATATATCAATGGGTATTGTGGGATAAATATTACTAAGGTTCCCTTCTGCAAACACATCATGCGTAGATCCGGGAACGGTCGATATGAATACAACGGTCGACGGAGTCGAAATCCGTTGGTAATTCTTGAGAGTGTGTTGTTCCAGAAACAGTATGGAACGATGATGCCCATCATCCCAAGGTGTGTTGGCCATGACGAACATGATCATATCGTCAATGGGAAATATGACACGGAAAGGATCGGGAGACAACTCCTCAAGAGAGGGTATAGAAGGTGTTTCCGATTGAATCGCATGATAAGCAGACTCAACCGGACTTAACGGCATGACGTTGCCGAAACGAGTGTGATCTCCAGGATCAGGGACTATCCAAGGGTCGGCAGACACAGGAAGTTCATGAGGTATAGCAGAGATCATATTAATAGAAGCAACTGACAGGCATGGAATATCGGGTGGTGGTGGTATGGGGAAAGTGCCCATTAACGAAGAGTCTTTTAAAAGGCCTACACCAACATTCTCGTAACCCGGTGGAGTTTTAGCTATAAACAACACGTTGCCAGTGCGAGTATCAGAATTAAAGAAGGCAAGTTGATCAACCGTAACAACTTTTCCTTGGTGAGGAAATCGTACGACATGGAAAAGTGTTGACACAACAACGCGTAGAGAATCTATCTAGCTACGACCAAGAATAAGATTATAATCTAGGGGAGCATCGAAAACTTCCACTTCAACTTGGACTGTCTTACCTTCTAGAGTGACAGGCAACGATGGAAGAACACCGTAAGGCTTAAAACCAGAGCCATTCAAGGATTTCAAAGTATTTTGTGATTTGGTTAAAGGAGGAGAACCAATAGCTTCCAACAAGTAAAAGACATTACACATGTAGAGGCCCCCTCATCAATAACAGTTGGACAAATGTTCTTGTCGACGACAACAACTTGTATCTGAAATGCAAGCTGTGGGGGTAACCTTGGAATATGGTCTTCCAAGTCAAAGACTATCAAATTCATATATGTTGGATCAATTCCACCTATAGATTTCAACAGAGCCCTTCGTTGTGCAGGACAAGACTGAAGGACTTCAAGGGCAGACATTGCTGAAGGTTCTTGGGCTAGATCTTCGACAATGCTATAGTTCTAGGCCACATGAGCATGAGGATTGAAGGTCGATTTCTTAACTACACCTTTCGGGGGTGGTTGTAGAACTGTTTCAAGACTCGATCGTTCGAGATGAAGAGGACCATTCGTAGGTGGATTTGGTGGAGAGGGCTGTACCAAATCAGGAGGTGAATCGTCAACCTTCTTCTTAGATGGAGTATAGTATTTAGCTCTAGTGGTAAGTGCAACGTTGTCTTTCTTGGAATCATTGGTACACATCAAAACATATGATGTTGTAGAAGTAGAGGGTTGGTCATGGATGACCAATGAGGCCTGTTGCTGAGACGGGAAGGGTTGGGACAAGACTGTCGGCATAGAGGATTTCGGTGTTCCTTGAAGGAACTTAGTAACCTCGGAACGTCGAGGACAATCCTTCGTGTAGTGATCGTCACCACAGATAAGGAAAGGGTAGTGTGGCTTGCGCTTATCCTGATCTTCAACAGGAGGGGTTTTAGTTTGCTCATTCTGATTATTATTTTTACTCTCCTTATTCTTGCCTCTTCCTTTCTTTGATTTATTTTTACCGGTCGGTGTAGATTGAACAGCGTTCACCTAAGAAGTTTTACCGGTGGAAGGGGCAGGAGACGGAGCATTTTGAACATTAGAAGATGTAGACTTAGGGGTTGTACTTGAAACAGAATGTGAGTGGGTATGAGCAATACCAATCACACCATCAACTGCATGCGAGGCAGCTGGAGCAGTTGAAGTGCTAGAAGTTCTAGGACGAGGTAGTTCAGGTAGTAAATCGTAAAGTGTTCCCATTTGCGAATAAACGAGATCAAGATACTGATCGCAAATTATAGCCTACTCCTCTGTAACAACACCACCCATAGCAATGTCTTTACCAATTTCGTTCACGAAAGATTTTGTAAACCATTTTGCCAGTAACTGATCAGGGAGTTCAAGTTTAATGAGATGTCGTCTCCTTCGCCACTCATGAATATGATCCGATATATGAGTGCCTTTAGTTTGTTTGAAAGAAGTCAAAATCTCAGTCCCAGTATCATAATGGATCGGTAACTGGTAATGTGTGAGAAAACCCATAGCTAGGGTGTTGAAATCAGAAAAGAAACCTCGTGGCAATTCAATATACCACTTCGCAGCCGAACCAGTAAGGGTTCGTTGAAAAAGACGTAGACGACTGGAGTCATCCATCAGTGAGTTGGACGAACACCATAAATGAAAAGTCACGACATGATTATTTGGGTCCTCTCCCACCTTGCCATCGAATTTCGGGATATCCGATGGAAGCTTAGTAGGAATAACAGGCCATTAGGGAGAGTGACAAATAGGATCATTGAGAATCCTAGACAAATCTGGCAAATCCAAGGTAGCAAGAAAAGGTAACTGTCAGTTTACTTGTGGGTACTGATGGCTTTGGGGTGGAAGCCCTGTCGGCAAACCAGTAGGACCATAAGTAGACTGTCCGTAGAGGGAAGACCCTGGCTGATTCGGTGGTGGCCGGATAGGATAGTAACCCTAAGGATTGTAACCTTGAGTTTGAGTAGGGACCTGAGGTTGAGTAGTTTGACCCGAACCCCAAATAGGATTGGTTATACTTGGATACGGTTGGCCTATAGTAGGGACAGTTTGTTGCCCCCCAACATTTTGAGGAAAGTTTTGTAGAAGATGATTCCAATACTGGGACAATTCAGGAGGTATGTTTTGTCCAAAAGGTGAGGTTGGTCCCCCTATCGTAGGTATAGTTCCACCCAGAAGTTGTGTGCCAACCGTAGGTTGCATAGTAACTGTGTTGTGTCTGGGAAAAGGAAAAGGGACCGTACCACCCTGTCCACCAATAGGGATCTGCAGGTTTGTTGCAATAGTCGGGATAGTGCCACTAGGATTAGGATTTCCAGAAGGAAACAGTGGGAGTGTCGAAATAAAATGAGGAACATCATACCCAGGAAAAGGAGGACCACCTGGAGAACCATTTGGGGTTTGCAGAGGTGTTGGATTGGAAGCATTCAACAAAGCATTCAACGCATGGTAACCAGGAGGTAAATTTTGGTTAACCTCAGGCATTCGCTGGGTATTGATAGGAGCAAGAGTAGCTGCAGTAATTCCAGTTAGGATATTCATAGTATTCGCGAGATGGGCCATCTCGGGAGGGAGAACAAAGTGATAAGTGGTAGTTACTGGTGTAGTTTTTTCCTCAGGAGATACTGGGGGGTTGATTTCATAAACTGGAAGTGACTCAGTACTAAAAAGGACTCGTCGGAAATCACCCGACCAAAAAGGGTCTTGGCCTACTACATCGTGAGAAGGCCCAACGGTTGATTCAGAATATGTAACAACTGCTTCTTCAGAATAATTTAATCGCACAACAGGTCGTTCACCATGACGAATGTGATAGTCCTCTCTAGTATTGGTAATTCGAAAATCTTCTAGAGAATCAGTGCGTTCTACCTGTGGAGGTGGTGTAGAAATGTCTTGGACTTCACTCTGATGAGGGAAACCTTCAGGGGTACCCTCAGGTGTCACTGTGTGCATGGGTTGTGAAGTAACAACTGGGACTTCACTCTGACGAGGAGAGCCCTCAGGTGTACTAGTAGGCAAGGGTTGAGAAGCGTCCGGATGTTCCAGAGATAAACCTTGCATTCTACGTAAACATCGTGGGGGAGCAATTGTAAATGAGTGACAAGCTCTGCGAAGAAATTCCTATGGTCAACTTCGAGAAACAAACAACACGCGCTAGTAAAGAAAATATAGGAAGCAATCACCAAGCAAACAATACCTTCTAATATCAAAGCCACTAGTTGGTGATGAAATCCAACGTTGAAACAATGAGATGAGAAGGGGCGGGGCTAAGGTGGAAAAGTTACGTTGATGACCTGCTTAACAGACTTACACCCTGGTGCAAGCTCCCACACATAATCATGGGTATACCCTCCAAGGAGCCTGAGTGAGTTTGGTCAACGTCAATTCCAGGTACCAAGAAGACTTTCCCCTCCACAGTCACCTTGGGTAAGAACCTAGAGAGATTGGCCACTAAGGTCACCACCAACAACAGTAAATCCTGGGGGAACAATCGTCAGTCCGATCCACATGCAAGGGCAGGGTATCTAGCTCGAAATCAACTCAAAATGCTTCCACTCATCATTGTGGGTATACCTCCAAGTGATCCCTGTAATACGTGCAATCTCTACACTGATGTCAACAAAGAAGGGTTAGTAACTCTGCCAACACCAATGTGACCTAGTGCTTGACCCTTGTGTTAGAAGGGCTTCCCAGGACAATATGTTGCAAATGGAATTTAACACTCCCTAACTCAAGATGCTATTGTGTGTTTTTGAGCTTTTGGAGAGTGTATCTCTCTTCCTACTCCAAAGCACTAGCCTAGCTAAATGTTGGTGTAAAAGAGCCCTAGAAAAGAGTTACTAGATAAATTTTAAGATTACGCAATGTTTTTAAAAGCTGTTGTTTACTCAAAGGTAACAGAAGTGAAACTCATGTTGTATGACTCTGACCCCAAAAATGCAAGGATAACAATGAAATATAATACTTTTCATTCCATGAATCCTATTTATGGGAGAGAGAGAAAATTTTCCAAATCAACCCTATACTACAATGCAATGTACCATTTCCTTTCAAATGTCAATGCAAACAATCATTTATCAAAGGACGATCTCTATGTGTCTTTTTAAAATACTTCAATAAACTCTGAAATTTGATTTTTTCAATGTTTTCTAAAAGACAAAAACAATGTTTTTTGAAATAAAAGCCAGTTGTTCACTTTCCAAAAATAATTCTCACTATATCAATGAGAAAGAACAAAATCAAATCATAAAGAATCAAGCAATAAAAACCCAATCAACTCTTTCAATGAAAGCAAAAACAAAGAGCAAACCAATGAGTCTTCTCAATGCAAATGAAAATGTTCTATCGAACCAACAAGAAAATGAGAAACACCAAACACTTAACTCTCAACCAATCACTGGTTCTCAGCCAATCATACACACTCAACTCTAGAAGTCAGAGAGAATGAATTTGCCAATAAGACCCAAGAAATGAAAGTCAAGCTACAAAGGCAAGAAAAACCTTGAAACCCTAAAACTGTTCAAGCATGCAAACTAAAGCAAGAGATATATAAATCAATGATCCAATAAGACCAAAAGAGGTAATTCAACTGATATGAGTAGTTGGAAAAACCAAAACTCAATTTCAAAATTTTCAAAAATCTTGCTCGCAGGCAAGCAGTGTTACATAGTGCGAGATTCTAAGATTCTTGCAGGCAACCTTGTAGCAAGGTGCGAGGTGTTCGCACTGGACCCTATGTGAAAGATGAGAACCTGACTAGTTCTCGCAGGCTACAGTTAAACATAGTGCGAGAACTTCTGAACATGACAAAAATTTTGAAGAATGGAGTAAAATTCAAACAGGCTTCTGAACCCAGTAAGTCTATCAGGATATCCTGAAGACTCAAACACTGACAAGATAGGAGAAAAATGAAACTAGAGCAAATGGCCATAGAAAAACTCAAAAACCATAAAGAAAAAGGGAATGTTCCCCAGTGGAGTTGCCAATTTTTTTTCAGGATTAATCCGTAAGTGCGGACACAAACCGATCTCCCTAGATCCACCTTTATCTAGAACAAAATAGGACAGAATGATACTCTTTCCCTAGATTTTAACTATTGAATGAACTAGGAGGCAAGAATCATGAACATACCGTATGATCTCTTCCTTGGGTCTTTGTTGTACCAATTTTGCTCCAATTCTCTTGCGTAGTCCAGCCCAAGACAGCTCAAACCAATCGAAGTGAAAACAACTCAATATATTCAACAGTTAATCTATACATATGATCAAGGAGTTATGTAATAAAGTGCAATCAACTTTATGGGAAAGGGACACATTACTGTATTATATTGATAGAAAGAAAAACTTACAACCTGAGCCTTGATGTTGCAAG
>JASDQU010100137.1:235260-248915 GCA_032191745.1 Picea mariana | reverse complement strand
CGATGGCTCCTATCTCTGACACACACACTTGCTCATGCATGAAGAAAATCAACCACTTTTGATAACCTTGCTAGTGTCTCTAGCTGTTGTAGCATCAGTCCTTCATACAATCTTCCACTAATTCTCCAATCAATCTCTTGCTAGTTTGCTTCTAACCTTTTCCATGAACATTCTCTTCAATATATAGGAGAGAATAGATTAGTTACTTGGATAGGAATGATCCCAAGATATCAGGAAAGCCAGTACTTAGATAACCATTCGAATGCCATCTCATCTTTCTAGAAGATTCCCTTCTAGAAGGTTCGAGAATTTATCTTTTTCCTTCCTTTAGAAGATGTTCGCACCCTGATAGTTAGGTACAATGCAAACTTCTCGCACCCCAGCTTAATGCAGCCTGCGAGAATCATGCATTCTCGCAGGCAAATATATAGGTAGCCTGTGAACCTCCCTTAAAAATATGATTTCTGGAAAGAGACAAAGGTAACTTTTCTCAGGAAAGTGTTTTAGTGAAGAGCCTGATTTCTCCATCATCATTACATTATCATGACAACCAAAATTGTGGATAACAAATAGTGTCTTGCTCCTCGGTCAAACTAGGGATGTCATCTTGGATTGATAAATCCTCGGAAGGGGAGGTAAGGTCGATTGGATCTTCTGGTGTATGAGGACTGACTATTTTTTTTCCCTTCTTTGCCATGCTCCTCGTAGTTATTTTAGAAGGAGGTACTGGATCAGGGATGCTCACAGGCTTCCTTTTCTTCTTATCTAATTGTGAAATGGTGACAGGGGATTGTGCCACAGACTATTTACTTTTAGTTTCTGAGCTATGCTTCCCTTTCTTCATCATTTTCTGATGGTCCTCTTTCTCAACTGCCACCGTTGAAGTCTCCTCTACTAATTTGTTTTTACCTTTTGATTCAGATATTTTAGAAGTCTTGTTGACTGTGGAAGAGGACCCTGCTTTTTCATGTTGGATCACTTCCCTAGATGATGATGGAGTTGTCTTATCCTTCTTGCTCTTTTTCTCTTGGGGTTCCTTACTTTTCTTTGGACCATGCTAGGTTTCCTCCACAGATTTGTTTTCTGTGGGAAGGTGTTGTGTGATAAGGTTTTTCCAACTAATCCTCTGCTTCCTAAGCTCATGTAAAAATAGAATTTTAATGAGACCTTGATGGTAAATGCTAGTCTTCTCTGTTTTGGAGATGGATTTAACACCTCTTACCATTTTGTTCAAACTCATCCATAGAAAATATGGGAAATTGATTTCAGGGCCTCCTTCAAAATGCAATAGAAGCCTAAGATGATATATGAAGGTCATGGCATACCTGCCTTCACAGGTGACAAATCATTGAAGACTGGTAATCATTGGATGGTATTCTTCTTTGATGTAGTTCCTAGGGATTTCCTTCTTCCAGTCAGGGTGTTGATGATCTACCTTCAAGAATTGTTGGCACATTTCTTTGTTAATTCCTACACCTTTGAAGTATTTGGCTCCTCTACTAGGTAGTCCCATAACCTCCCTTAAGGTTGCTTCATTAATTATCAGTTGTAGATTGCCTATATGTGCAATCTCTCCATCATATCTCTGTATAAATTCCTGAGAAATCTTCTCATGCCAGCCTATAAATTTTTCCAGAAATGGTATCCACCCCAATCTAGCATATTTTTCTTGACATAATTGGTACTCAGTTTCCCTATAAATTTGGAAAACCAGTTCATGTATAATAACAACCATCGTTATAAGTTGAGAAAAGGATTGGGCTATAGCACAAGGGTTTAGTTAATTGATGAAGGGTTTGGTACCGGAAAGGAGTAGGCTCGAGACTGGAGAAAGCTCATGACAAGGGGGAATATGGTGATGTTGCTGGTAATGCGAATGGTAAGTTTAAGTAGGGATGCCGTAAAACTATGACTAGATGAGGCTTATCTGGATGTCTTCTCCACCAGAAAAGCCATTTAATTTCTACCCGTTACTATAATTATGAGGATAAGACATTGGGTGTTCAAGGCATCATTTTTGGATAGGTGATTGGACGTTCGGGTGGTGAATTTGATGTTAGGTCATGGTTCAGGATATAAGATAGGTTCGTGAATTTTCTTAAGGATGAAATATATTCGTGGATTATCATTTCTATGCATGCTTCATATTTTGATATGATTTTTGCCTTTAACCATGTTCAAGAGATATGAGAGGATTAATTAGGTTTAGGTATATGGGTATGAGGGATGGGCGCATGGGTTTAATACTAAGGTCATAAGATCTAGTATATATTTTCATACTTATTGTAGTTTTATGAGCATAGGAAAATAAATACCATGTTACCTTTGCTTTTACCTTTGTATGATCGATACCCATAGCATGTGTGACTGCTTGTAAATTGTCAGAATTCATCCTTTTAGACTAAAGCTTATTGAAAACTTGGTATGGGAATGTCTTGTACTTTTGTTATTCTTTGCTTATATTCTTTGTATTTGGTTCTACAGGGTGATCATGTAAGTCTGGAAAAGAGTTCTGAAGGAGCTCTTTGACCTTCCCCCATGTTGAAGATGTTGTATATCTGTAGGCAAGAAGATTCAACATTTTATATCATAATGGAGAAAAGATGACAAGAGCAAAAGAAATCAATCAAATTTTAGAAGTACACCTTATCACTTATCATATGATATTATGTCAAAAAAATGAAATTGCCTTTCTTTTAATGGATTATTGACAAAAGTAGCATTCAGCAGTGAAACAGGGAATATATATATGTTTGCAAGAATAACAGATCCCACCTAACTTGCTTCAGAGATTTACTATCATTGGATGTTATAGATAAATTTCACAGCATAAGTAGATTAGACTCCCTAGTTAGGGATCCACTCTTAAGAAGTTTCCTTCTTAGCTAGTGTAGGCTTTAGATGTCAGACCAATAAGTTGACTTAGGGTGATTCTCAAATGGACATTTGCTTGGAGTAATTATGTTGTTGATTCATCTGGAGTTTTGTATCTCATGAAAGCCAATAATGACCTTTATTTTGTTTTAGATGAAAAAAAAGTGAATTTTTCAATCAGACAAGTATAGATGAGACATTTTTCAACCAGAACCCATTGCCAGCAAGCCTGTTGTGATAATTAGTGAGAGGTGCCTTCCCTAGGTAGAATGCCCCATTGCCAATAGGCCTGTTCAGTACCTTGATGGGTTTTCCTAGTCATACCACAGACCGGTACCTGCTACCAGCAGACTTGTTCAGTATCCTGGTGGGTTAGTCTCTTAAACCCTTTTTCCATCAGAGGCTTCTTGTCCATAGTCACCTATTTTGGTTTGTATTAAAGAGTGCTTTGCACAGTGATAGGGGAGGCTTGTCTAGAAACCTTTTTAGAGGGTGGGATGGTATTGGGTTGGAAGGCATATACTTTTCTTTTGTATGTCATTTAAATATTTGTCTGAAGGAAAAATAAACTTTTATGCACATTATTTCTTTAGAGTGATACAGATGTATAATGTTGTCTGAAGTTGTTCATAAGAAAATGACCTAAAGTTTCCTTAGGGTATTGGTACATCCTCTGCCATAAAAGTTTTGGTAGTGTGCCCATGGTAGAGAGTGTTCATATACTCATATGTTACTCTTTAATAAGATAATCCAATGAATACATTGAAGTCTGGTTAGGGTGAGATAGTTGCTTATAGGATAATATATTTTTTCCTTTAAATCATGCTGAAATACTGGGTAAAGGCAACTTCTAGTATTTAAAGTGGATTATGGTGCTTTGAGAAATCATAGGTAAAGATTGTGTCCCTCTTTTATTTTGTTTTTAAGCAACAAAACCAAAAGAAATTAAAGTTCTTCTCAGCAACAGAACCAAAATAAATTAAAATTCTTCTTAGCAACAGAACCAAAATAAATTAAAATACTTCCCTTTAGTTTTCAACACAAGGGATGCCATTTGATACTACATTTGGCTTCGTGGTTCCATCTTAAGTGGTTGTTGCATGGCTTCATACTTCAGATTAATTGACATAAGATTTTGAAATATGTTTTGTCAATTAGGTAATATGTCTTGATAGTACTGTAGAAGGATAGGCTCTAGTACCGGATTGGTACCAGACTGGTACCAAACCAAAATAGGATTTCTAGTACCGACACAGAATAGAATATTGTTGATGCCTACAACTGATGTTTATCAGGTTCATGAAGGATCAAATAGATTATAAAAATTTGCTTACAAAAGAAAAGAAAATTTGTGAAAGTAAAACCAAAGGAGGTAAGAGTCTCTTGTTACCTTTAGCTTATTAACAAAATTCGATCCACACCTATGTACAAAATGTTTCAAATAAAACAATCATTTAATGTGGGTCAGTAGGAGGATCTCCTTCCTTACTGATCATCTGCATGTCTGAATTCTGTAATATACGAATCGGGAATTCTTCTTTTGATAGAGGTTTGTTGTAAACTCGCAACCGATGACCATTCACAAGTAGTGGTGTCTGTTGTTCATCAATTTTCTTTATCTTGATTGAACCATTATCCTATATAGTGTCAATTTTGTAAGGTCCCATCCAATGGGTGGTTAACTTACCTTTGAAGTTCTTGAATCCGCTATCATACAATAGGGCCCAATCTCCTTGTTGAAATATTTTCTTTTTGAGATACTTGTCATGCCATTTTGTTCTCTGTTCTTGAAAGAGGGTAGTCCTTTGAAGTTCTTCCTACCTAGTTTCACCCAAATCATTAAGCTACAAGAGTCTTTGTTGTTGGGCTTCATCCAAGTTCATGCCAACTTGTACTGTAGTCCTGAAGGTTTTGATCTGAAATTCTATGGGGAGAAGCACCTACTTCCCATATACTAACTCATAGGGTGTATGTCCTGTTGTATTCCTCCAGGTGATTCTATAAGCCCATAAGGCTTCTAATAATCTGTCATCCCAATCCTTATGGTGCAGCTGTACTATTTTTGTAAGAATGGACTCAATAACTTTGTTGGTAAATTCTACTTTTCCATTTGCTTGTGGATGATAGGGTGTAGATTTTCTGTGTTTGATTTGGTACTGTTCTGTAACAACTTTGACTAGATGAGAGGTAAATTGAGTTCCCTGATCAGTCGCAATTTCTCGTGGTACACCAAATCTAGTAAAGATATCATTAAAAATGAAATCTACCACTGATTGTTCACTTGCAGCTGGTAAATCTTTTGCTTCAACCCATTTAGTCACATAGTCAGTGCATACAATTATATACTTTTTCTTTTTAGATGCAGGATTAATGGGCCCTAGAAAATCTAATGCCCATTTCTCAAATGGTTCAATGACTACTTGGGCTTGAAGTGGAATTTGGTCTCGTGCAGTAGGCTTACCCATTCATTGGCATTCATCACAATTGGATACATAGGTTTTAGCATCTCTAAAAATATGGGGCCAATAGTAACCTGATTGTAGAACTTTGTAAGTAGTCCTTTTGTCTGTGAAGTGTCCTCCACAAGGGCCATCATGGTATCCTTGTAAAATATCATGAATTTCATCTTCCCTTACACATCTCTTGATCACCAAATCTGGTCTTGTTTTGTAGAGGCAATCATCGTGCCACATGTAATTTGCACTTACTTGAATTACTTTCTGTTTTTCTCTAGGAGACAATTTCTGAGGCATCTTCCATGTCACAAGATAGTTAGCGACATATGCATACCACAGAGTGAATGTAGAAATAGCAAATAAATTTTCATCAGGAAAGGTATCTTCTACTGGTGCATTATCTTCCAGATGAATCATTCTATATAAGAAATCAGTCACAAGATTATCTTTACCAGGTCTATCAATAATGTTGATATTAAACTCTTGTAATAATAAGAGCCATTGTGTAACTCTAGGATTTGTTACAGGTTTGTTCATTAAGAATTAGGTGGCTGAATGATCAGTGTGTACAAAATCTTGATATCCTGTAATATAGTGTCTAAATTTATTGATAGCATGGACTACAACTAGCAATTCTTTTTCTGTGACCGTATAATTAACTTTAGTTGGAGATAGATTCTTACTGACGAAGTAAATAACATAGGGCATTTGATTTTATCTTTGTCCAAGGACTACCCCAAGGACTGTGTTTGAGGCATCGACACAGATTTGAAAAGGAAGGGACCAATTTGGTCCTCTTAATACAGGGGTAGTTGACAATTTCTGTTTTAGAATTTCAAAAGATATTTGGCATTCATCATCCCACTTAAATTCGACTTCTTTAGATAATAATTTGAATAAAGGGGTAGCTAGGCTTGTAAAATTTGGAATGAATCTTCTATAGTAGCCAGCATGTCCTAAAAAGCTACAGACTTCCTTTTGTGAGGAAGGTATTCTGATTTCTGTGATGATATAAATTTTTGCCAGATCAACTCTCATGCCAGAACGGGAAATGTGATGTCCCAAAACAATACCTTTGGTGAGCATCATTTTTTATTTTTCATTACTTAAGGAAAGATTAGTTTCCTTACACCTAATCAAGACTTTTTCTAAACTGGCCAATGCTTCCTAGAAGTCTTGTCCATGGACTATAAAGTCATCCATGTAGACTTCCACACAATCATTGGTCAAGTCAGAGAAAATGGCTAGGACAGCTCTTTGAAAAGTGGTTGGGGAATTGCAAAGTCCGAAAGGGAGCACCCTATAAGCATATGTTCCCCAAGGGTAGGTGAAAGTGGTCTTTTCCTGGTCTTTGGGTGCTATTTGTTTCTGGTTGTAACCACTAAACCCATCCAAGAACGAAAAATACTTCTTTCCGGACAGGGTATCCAGCACCTGATCAATAAATGGTAAGGGAAAGTAATCCCTATGGGTGGCTTTGTTTAACTCTAGGAAGCCTACACATATCCTCCACTTACCATTTTTCTTGGGAACTATGACAAGTGGAGATACCCATTGACTATTTGAAATGGGGTATATGAGATTGGCTCGAAGGAGTTTTTGCAGCTCCTCTTTTACAATATCTTTAAGGGATGGATTCATCCTTCGTTGAGGCTATCTAACTGGTCTGATTTGGTCATTAGTGTAGATGTGATATGTGCATGTGTCATGGTGAATGTCTTTCATGTCTGCATAATCCCATGCAAAGGCATCAAATTGTCTTTGGAGCATTTCAATCACTTGTGTCTTTTGTTCTGGTTCCAAACTAGAGTTGATATACAAAGGTTTTCTTGGGCTAATCTCAACAAGTTCAGTAGTTTATTCCTTATCTGAGGAGGCTGGTGATAAAGTGTATAATTGAGTGATATCAGGGTGCCAAGTTTGTTGANTAACTGGTCTGATTTGGTCATTAGTGTAGATGTGATATGTGCATGTGTCATGGTGAATGTCTTTCATGTCTGCATAATCCCATGCAAAGGCATCAAATTGTCTTTGGAGCATTTCAATCACTTGTGTCTTTTGTTCTGGTTCCAAACTAGAGTTGATATACAAAGGTTTTCCTGGGCTAATCTCAACAAGTTCAGTAGTTTATTCCTTATCTGAGGAGGCTGGTGATAAAGTGTATAATTGAGTGATATCAGGGTGCCAAGTTTGTTGAAATTCGGAACTAAAATTATGTGACAATTCTGCAAAAGACCTTGGGTATTCAATGCAATTTGTGTCAGCCAAAAATAAGCTTAAGACTTGTTCATCTGATTGTTCTTGTATTCCTCTTGCTTCTTCAAGTGTTAATAGAGGTATGATGTAATCTTCCTCTCCATAAGGGTTTTCTAACCAAATAGGTATTTCCTGTGTTAGTTGGGCAGGAGGGAAGAGGACAAGTTTTTGGATATGTTTGCCATTGGATATAGTCATCTCACCAGACTGACAGCTGATAAAGGCATATGATGTGGCCAGCCAAGGGTGGCCAAGAACCATAGGGTGTCCTGGTTTGGAGGATGATTTAGAATAGATGACTAAAAAGTCTACTGGATATTCCCAAGAAGCTAGAGTGACTGTGACATCATCTAGACTTGTTGCAAGGATAATGACTAACTTATCTGCCAACTCGATCATGGATTGGTTTGGTCTTAATTGGTTGATTTGGAGCTTTTGCATAGTGTCAAAAGGAATTACATTAATAACTGCACCCAAATCAATGAGTGTGTTTGGTAGAGAAATACCATTAATTTCAATAGTGACAACTGGGTTTCCAGGGTCATTATATTTGTATGGCATTTCAGAAATAAATCCAGATAATTGTCCCACTACCTGAACAAGAGGAGGTTCCTTCTTATTCCTTCCTTGTTTCTTAATCCAAAGATCCCTTATAATTTTGGCTTATATAGAGATATCTTTAATAGCTTGCAGCAGAGGTATTTTTATGCACACATTTTGTAATTCATCTTCTATATCTTTGTGCAAGGGTGGGTCGGGTTTCTTCACTAATAGTCTTTCAGGGTAAGGTGGGAGATTAATTTGTTGAGGTACTCGTACAGACTGAGAAGTGATTGGGATAGGAGGAGAAGCCTCTTCTTCTGCAGGGGTGGTTTGGGTGTTTTCTTCCTCAGAATGATTATCATTTTCTTCCTGAATTATTACTGCAGGATCTGATTGGTTTACAACTTTCCCCGATCATAGTTGAATTTCATAGGTGGGGAAGGTTTGCACTTTTGTATTTGGCACAAGGTGGGTGGGTCGATTATTGGGGTTAGGGATTGGCTGGGCAGGGATTGTTTTTGGTCTTGGAGGATTGTGGACAACTTGGTTTTGTGGTTGTTGATTGGCATTTATAGATACTTGATGTTGCTGATTAGGATTCAAGATTAGGATTCAAGGGGGTTGTAAATTGTTGTTGTATAGGAGGTGGGAGTAAGGCTTGCATATGTGGTGGATTGAATCCAGGTAGTAATTGGGAAATGTTTGTAGGGTAATGTGGATATGTAGGGTAAGAGGGATTTCCATACATAGTTCCTCTCCAACCTTGTTGCCAAGGCTGAGTTTGTTGAGGTGTCCATTGTGGATAAGTCATTGGGGAAGGATCCCATTGTTGTTGTTGATATTGTGTATTAGGATCATAAAATGTATTGGGATTTTGGGCTCTCCAAGGTCTTCTAGAAGGGTATGGTTGTTCTTGTGAGACTCCTCCTCCCCTATACATGGCATGTAGTTCAAGCAAGGTTGGACACTCAGATGTGGGGTGTTCTAGTGTACACAGACCACAGATTTATATGACATTTAATGGGCATTCTTTCTTGCTGTTGTGCTTCTTTCAGCATCTATGACAAAATATTGCTAAAGCATCTTCTTCTTGCTTCTTTTTCAGTTTCAGAGTATCTAATTGGTTACTTATTGTGCTCAAGATGTCTGTTTTAAAGTTATCCAATAAGTTTCCTAATCAGTTCTGGTGACAATGCCTGAACTTTGTTTTGTATTTCTGCTAAAAGGATCTCTTGGTCCTTTGCCTATTTTAGCTTGTCCTCTTGAGTATCTCCTACAGTAATCTGCAATTTCTGAAAAAGGATTTTGGTGTACATCTCCTAAACTCAACAAGTTTAAAAATTCTATGCAATCATCCCTAAGACCTTTCAAGAATACAATTCTTACTACAACAGGGTTTATGGTGAATAGTTTTGATTTTTAATAGTTGTATAAGAACCTTTCTAAGTAGTCTTCAGGGCTTTCATCTTCTGTTTGCTGCATTTTAAAAATATCATTTTTAACATTATCCTTACAATATTCTTGGTATTTTCGTAAAAATGTGTCTTTCATTTGATCCCAAGAAAGGATTGTATTTTCTCCTAAGCTCATGAACCATCTTAAGGATAAATCTTTCATTGTAGCAGGAAAAAGCTTAAGTTTTCAGGCATCATCTGAGTAGTTATAGATTCTACATAATATGTCAAATTTGAATAAAAATAAATATGGATCTTCAGTTGACATACCTCTGAAAGTGGGTAACGATTATAATGGGATATTCTTCATGCTGATGTTTCTGGAAATATCCAAGATTGCAAACCCAAAGGTCTTAGTCTCTGTGGCTTCATTTTCTTCTTCTTCTGCCATTCTACTGATGGATGGTTCAAAAACTAGATTTTTGTGTCTCCTAAATGTTCAGCAGACTCACGTTCTGCCTATCCCAATATTGATTCTTCTGTTTTAGGTTCTCCTTCTGGAGCCTCACTGGCTCCTCTTGAATTTTCTATTGGTGGAATTTTTCCTGCACCAGTGTCAGTTGGATTAGTAGGGGGGTTTTTATTTGAATCTTTGGAGCTTACAAATCTACCCTTGTTATCTCTATATCTATGCATAAAATGGAAATTTGATTCTTTAGCTGAATTGAAATCCTAATTCTATGTAGAAGGTAAGAAGGCAACCTGGATTTGGAGAACCCCACTCTAGTGGTTGCGTGGCTCTTCACTCACGTCTTAAACATTTTATCCTCCTCCCTCAAGAAGCCTTTTAAAAACATTAAAATTTATGCAAACAATCTAAGCTAAAAATCACTTCCTACTGTTTGCAACTCCTCGACAACATCGCCAAAATGTTGTGCTACTTATATGTTTATTATAATGCACTCATTAATTATCAATCTGAGATTCGTAATCAATAGAGTTACAAGACACCAGTAAGAAAGGTAATTTCTAATGTCACGAGTATAGAATTAAACTAGATTATGCATGCTGGAAACAAATCAAAATAGAAAAATGCAATGCACTTTGGTTGTCTTTCACAGAGAGGCTATCCAATCCATTATGGCACATGCAAGTATGAGATGGAATTGGTTTGAAAGATCAACTCTACTATCTGACCCAGGAAACTAACTATTCAATCCACACTTCTGAAGGGAAATCACACATCAATCATCAAAGCATAGCATGGGTAGTTCAATAGTCAATATGTTGGTTCTGTTGTGGTTCACAATGAACTTCACTAGTTCTTATCCAAATAGTTTTGACTATTGCTACCAACATCTATGATCACTCAAGGAAATCAAATTCATGAGAACAAAAATAGGGCATATGCGAAAACAGAGCAAATAAAGATCTCTAAGCAATTATATAATGTAAATCCTAGTCTAAGCTATACTGCTATCATCTAACAGAGTTAAAGCTTTAGCTAATTTAATGTTTACACTATTGGAAAATAAATGATAATGCTAATCTACAAAGAGGCTGACCTTTGTTGGGCGGTGGGCCCTTGCCGCTTCAACAGGTCAGCTACTGAAATCTACAGGAGGCTTGTCTTCAACACACACATTACTCTCACTCACATTTTAAAACATAAAATCAAAACTCTCGTTAACAACTCAACTCATACTTAATCATAGATAATCAAAATATGGAGATAAATAACATTCCATTAATCTTCACTCAGAATATGTTTTGTACTATCACACGCTACTTCACATATTGATAATATGCTAATTCTCCTATACTTCTACCATCCTTGCCACGACTATTTAATAGTCTAGATTGTGAAACTCAAGGAGGAGAAGTGATTTGCAAATCAATCAGTTGTTGAATTCAATCATTCAGTTACATCTTTAGCTTCATCCTCATGACACGAAGTGCATGGGGATGAGGAAATCAACAAACTATTCTTATCATAACTTTGCTAAAGCAAATAGACGTCCACCAATTGGCTTAGGTGAGATCTGGAACTTAACTTAGTGCATTAGGCTCTTCCATATTAGTACTGGATTATAACAGGTAGATGGTAGATGGTACTGGATCACAATAGTGCACAAAAGGTGGTACTGGATCATGAGATTGCGTGGCCATTGGTACCAGATCATAACAATGCATGGCCGTTGGTACCGGATCGCAGCAGATAGATGGTACCAGATGCATTTGGTACCGGATACAAACAACAATAGTCTTGGTGCGTAGGTTCTAGATAGCTGAGCTGGTACAGGAACACTGGATATCTAGAGGTCAAAGATTTAGATATAACAAATCAAATCATTAGTACATGAAATATTTAATTCCCTAACTCAATAAACCACAAAATCCATGAATTAACCATACTTTACCTTATGACCTTATTACTGGAAAATGGTAGAGTTCTTGTCATTCACTCAAGATTTAGGTAGGCCAAAAAGGTATAGGTGAGGATTATAATAGGGTAATGGGGATGTCAATTTCGGGTCTCAACAAACTCCAAAGTGGTCCCCTTATGGTGAAAGCCTTCACGGGAAGACGTTTTGTGGAGTAAGAGAACCCATGATTAATTGTGGAATAATGAGATGAAGGAAAGTGATTTTCTCAGGGAAAATATCCTAGATGGATAATTCTTGTCATTTCATTTCTGGCGGTATGTGGAACGTCACATAATTCCTCACGGTTAGAGAGTTATGGCCATGAGAAGTTGGAGACCCCAAGTTTGGGTAATGGACCCAAGTTTGTTTGATGGGTAATGGTATAAGTTATGATATATTTTTAGAGAATACTATTCTATATGGATAGTACATGTCATTCCATTTCTGTTGGTATGTAGAACTTCACATAACTCCTCACGGTTTGAGAATTATGGCCTTACGAAGTTGGAGGACCCTCAGATGTCATCTAGAAGGCCCAAAAGGTCAAAGTAGTCAAAGTTGTTTAAGAGATTTTAAAAGGTAAATAATAAAGTGAAGTGATGAGTGTATTATAATTCAAAGTGAATAAAAAATAAATTATTTCAATAATAAATTTAATGGAGAAATTAGAAGTGGACCCAACCCTAAAATAAGGAAAGTGGGCCAAGTGACCTAGAAGATGTTTTTATGGAAGCTACTTGGAGAGTATAAATAAGATGCAAGGCTCTCTCATTTGAATCAAACTTGAGAATATTGAACATCTATATGTGTCTAATGTAACCAAGGATATATAAACTGGAATTCTAAGTGAAGGTGAAGAAAAGAAGGCCGAAATTCAAGGAAGGATATATTATTTTGATGGTGCTTTCTAAGGTATGTTATTTACAGGTCATCTCACCATTTTCGCTATAAATTTTTTTCTATAATGATACAGACCGTAAAATTGCTATGAAAGTGAGAAAACATATCCAAGTATCTGTGAAAAAAAATTCATCTTGTGGGTCGTTGAATTTTTGGAGTTACACTCCATGGAAAATAGGGTTTGTGGCCAGTCCTGAAACTAGTCAAAATCAGGTGTTTCGGGTAAAAATGTCATAACTTCTTCATAACAGATCCAAATTTTTTTAGACCAAATGTGTTGGTTAGTGTATAGTCTTTAGTATGCTGTGTAATAGTTTCACATCATTTCATCAAATATTTTTTGCGGGGCACGCTCTACAAGGTCACTCTCTAGAATAAGCCAGAATTCAACAAGGCATGCCATTTTTGCTATAACTTCTTTTCTGAAAGGTTCCAAGTAGTGAAACTTGGATGAATTTCATTAAACACACTGAAAAACATTGTATATAATTTTCATATCTTTATACATTATAGGTTCAAAGTTATGATTACTTCAAGTTAGGGTTGTTGACTAATCTAGACTAAAGAAAAGTTTGATGAAAATGCTAGTCTCTTGTTTTTAAAGTTAAGGAAAGTTTGTAGGAATGTGATTATATACACCAGGTCTATTACAGAGCTACAAATCAGATTTGGATGATGAAATTGATGAGGGCTTTTGGTTGTGGTACATGTTGAGTACATGGTTGAGACAAGTAGTTGATGAGTTGGCGCACATACATGAGGTGTATAGTTGATGATGTTGGTACATATTGATGAGTCATAGTTGA
>JASDQU010100137.1:202231-215525 GCA_032191745.1 Picea mariana | reverse complement strand
AAAAAAAAAAAGAGGAAAAAAAAAATGTTAAGTGGCCAAAAGTGACCTGCTCAGTTGTCTCCACCACTCCAAGAATAGCTCTCAGTTCTGAAAATTTCTTTTCAGTGAAGGACTTGGTCAAGATGTCTACAACCTGCTGCTCTGTGGGGTAGTACTGCAGTGAAATGACTTTGCCACAGATCAGCTCGCAGATGTAATGCATATGAATCTTGATGTGATTGTTCCTCTTCATCTGAACTAGATCAATCGATATCTGAATGGACCCATGATTGTCACAAAATATGACATTCAGATGTGGATACTGAATACCAAACTTGGAGATAAGCCCCCGCAACCAAACAGCCTGTGTAGTTGCACTCACTACACCTCTATACTCTGCCTTTGCTGTAAATAAAGAAATCATGGATTGCTTCTTGCTAGACCAACAGAATGGCCCTCAACCAAAGATGAAAACATAACAAAAGGTGGACTTGCTATTTGTACCATCGCCAGCCCAATCAGAATCTGTGTACCCAATTAGTGAAAGTGGGCAATTTGCAGCATAAAAGATACCAAAACTAGGAGTACCTTTCACATATCTAAGGATTCTCTTTACAGCTTTCTAGTGAATCTCATGAGGCTCCTAGATATATCTGGAACAAACTCCTACTACAAAAGACATATCAGGTCAGGTGTGAGTAAGATACAACAAACTCCCATCCAACTGTCGATACAGTGTACTGTCCACCAAAGGTGTAGTACCCGCATCCTCAAATATGACCCCTAAAAGAAAGAGAGATGTTGTTGGCTTGAATTTTATTATCTGAAAGCGGACAAGTAGATCTGATGCATACTTAGACTGTTCCATCTTGATTCCTGAAGTAGACTGAGAAACTTCAAGCCCAAGAAAGTAGTGTAACAGTCCCAAATCTGTCATGGAAAATTGATCGTGCAATGTTGATTTTTCCGAATCAATAGATGAAGTAAGGTTCTCTGTCATCAGTAAGTCATCTACATAAAGTACTATCAAAAAAAGGGAATCATCATGTGGCAGAAAATAAACATTTGGATCAGATTTGCATTGAATGAATCCAATGGAAAGTAGGAAAGAATCCATCTTTGCATACCAGGCTCTGGGAGCCTGTTTTAGGCCATACGAAGATTTCTATAATCTGCAAATGAGGGAAGAGTTCTGAATGTATCCCTATGGCTTCTCCATATAGATCTCCTCCTTGAGATCTCCATGAAGAAATGCACTCTTCACATCCATGTGGTGAACTTCCCATCTGCGAGAAGTGGCAATGGCCAAAACTAGTCGAATGGAGTCCATTTTTGCAACAGGTGCAAATGTCTCTGTGTAGTCTATGCCATGTACTTGTGAGTATCCTTTTGTGAAAATTTGAGATTTGTACTTTCTGATATCACCATCTGCAGAAATCTTTGTTCGATATATCCATCGACATCGAACAAAATTTCTTCCTTTCAAATTGGAACCAAGTCCCATGTGTTGTTGTCCATAAGAGCAAAGTACTCTTCATCCATGGCAACCTCCCAGAGTGGGTTTCCAGCAGCCTTAGAGTGTGACTTTAGATATGAACCAAGTGAAATGTAGTGATGTATGGGCAGAAAATTTTCCTTGGCATCCAGAGCTTGAGGAGCCCCAACAAACTGTGATCTTGTCCTTCTTGTATCCGAAGGATCACCGACTAGTTCACCCACATCTTGCAGGGTTTTCTCTGCCCAAGTTGGAAACTGAGTTGGAGAAGCCATGAACTGCTCCTCATCCTCTATATCAGACCCAAAATTATTCTCTAATGGATTCTATGAAATGCTCAAATAATTTTCTGACTCCTCCTCATCAATGAAAACAAGCAGTTCCTCGACAGGGTCTTCTGAAAAATCATGCAATGATTCTTCTTCAAACTTCACACTTTGAGCTAGAATGAACTTTTCAGTGTGAAAATCCAGGAATCTATATCCTTTGACACCTTCAGGATATCCAAAAAATATGCATTCAACACTTTGAGGCTCCAAATCCTTCCTCTTATCTGTCAGAATGTGAGCCCATGCTCATGAACCAAAAATACGAAAGTGCGACACTTTCGGTTTCTTACCGGTCCAACATTCAAAAGGAGTGGTGCCTTTGAGTGATTTGTGAGGAAATCGGTTTTGAATGTTTGTTTCACAATTAATAGCTTCAGACCATATCTTTAGATCTAATGATTTCGACTGTAGCATACAATTGGCCATCTCTTTTAAGGGCCGGTTTTTTTCTCTCCGTAACACTGTTCTGCTGTGATGTATATGGCACTGTGTGTTGTAGTTGTATATCTGCATCATTAAAAAGTTGCTACACATATTTGTTGACATACTCCCCCCCATTATCAATATGGATTATCTTAATCTTACACCCAGACTCATTCTCAGCAAGTGCATTAAATTCTATAAGGCATTCAAATACTTCCGATTTTAATTTCAAAAAAAATACCCAAGTAAAGCGAGAGAAATCATCTATGAAGGTGAGTAAATATTGAGCCTTACTAATTAAAGTCTATGGAAATGGGCCTGTGATTTCACTATGAATCATCCCAAGAGGTTAAGAATCTCTCTGTGCCTTCCCTTTGTCAAACTTTTTCTCTGGATGCTTGCCAAGAATGCATCCTTGACATACACCGCTTGTGAATTTAATAGCTGGCAATCCTTCTACCATGTTTTCCTTGTTGAGTTGATGCAAGTAATTATAGTTTAGATGGCCGATTATTTCATGCCATAACCTATTGATATCATTATATTGTGACAAAAATAGAGTTCTAATAGATTTAGGAACAAAGCGAGAGAAGAAATACAAAGAAGAACTGTGATCTGCAATTCCATGTGCAAGCTGTGAGCCTGTGGAAATGTCTGTAATCACTGCGGAGTTCGGAGTGAATTCCACCTTCCTTCCAAAGATGGAATGAGTGATATGATATATTGAGAGAATATTTGTATACAGCGAGGGAACATGAAGCACATTTTTGAAGAATCCCCCTTCAATATCAACAATTCCTTCTTTGCACACCTTTGCGGGTGTGGCATCTCCCAAGTAAATTGGGGATCTGGTGCTTTCTTCGATGGAGGAAAATTCGTCTTTAGATGCAGACATATGGTTCGATGCACCTGAATCAAGGATACAAGATGATGGAGTGGATGTGATAGACATTAAATCATTACCATATTGTGCTCTCCCTCTCATTCTGTTATCATCTTTCTTCTTTGCATTTTCGGGCACCGTGAGATTGTGTTGCTGCAATTGCTTAGCCATCTCATTGATAGTCTTCCTCATGCAATTTTCTTTGGGATTAAAACCTTTGGAATAGTAGCTGAAAAGTTTTCTTTCCTTAGTCTTCTTACCCTTAGTCTTAGAATATTTATTTGAAGATTGTTCAGATCTCTCCTTCTTCGATTCAGGAAATTTACCCGTTCATTTTTTCTTGTCTTTTCCACTGCTCTTTGGAGCATTAGTAGCCGCAAGTGCTTGGTTCTTGGAACACTTGATGGAACCCATTTGGACTAACTTATATTTCTCTTGAGTCAATGATGAAATTAAATCATTCAATGGAGGCATTTTCCATTTTTCCTGAGTCAATTTAGATGCTTGAAAAGACGACACAAATATGGAATATTTAGGGCCTAATTTCGAGAGAATTGAAAGGATGAGTTGTTCTTCCTCTTTCATGACTCCACATGCATTAAGTTAAATGAGGAGGGATTTAACTTGGTGAAGAATTCTTTCAGGTTTCTGAAATGAATTGGACTTAGGGATATGAGTTCATTCTCCAGTTGATGCACTCTCATTGCATCCTGCTTGCCGAATAGTCCTTCCAATGTGGTCCAGACCACATCGGGAGTAGTGGCTCTACTAACATGAAAGAGGAGATCTATGGAAATTGATAGGCATATCAGCCCAATTTCTTCATATAATTTATTGAAATACTTTATCTTCTCCGCTGCAGCAGTCAGTTCTTTCTCCGTTCCCATTGTTACCCTGTAAAGCCCTTTGCTTCGGAGGAGCAGAGAGATCTCTGTCTTCCATTTGAAGTAATTGAAAGGATTTAGAATGAGTTTTGTGGGATGAGAGAGATGATCCATTTATTCTTTTTTCACCTCCTGATGATCTATACCTGCAAATAAAACTGTGTACAATCCACTAGATTCAATCTAGCTCTGATACCATGTAGAATTCCTGCAGAAACCCCGATAGATCTAGAATTCTAGTTAAATTGAACACATGCAATTTGTTGATATTCAAGAGATGAGAGAAATTTTTTTCTCCATAAATTAGAGAATTATATTAATAAAAAATGAATATACATTAGCAGCCATCCTCAAAAAAGAAGAGAGGAGGTGAATATATAGAATTTCCAACATAGAAATTCTAGTAAAAAAAAGCTAGAAATAGCTAAAATAGGTGTCATAAGCTAAGGGAGACCACATAGTTTGACCTAGACCACTAAATATACATGTAACACACTCATTAATGTCCACAAGAGTCAAGTGATGCATATTATCTCACTTAATCTCACTTAACTGACAAGAGAAGCAGTTCCAACTCACTTAACTGACCCGAAATAGTAGTTACTAATAATAGTAACGACAAAAATCATTAATTAAGGAATAAATATCTCACCCAAGAGGAGGTACAAAATTCCCCAATAATAGATGAGTTTTTTCATGGGAGAGTTGGAATAAATCATGAATAAATCAAGAAAATCAAGAACCGGGAGTTGAGTCTTGATCTAAAAATTGCAGTTTTCCCTAAAATCTAGGGATGAGGCACCCTTCTTCTCTATGTGGCCAAATTAGGTGAAATAAAGTGTAAATGAATGTATTAACCAAGATCTAGGAGTATAATCTATGTATAAACTAATGTAAGTCATGGTTATGCTCCAACAGGAGGGAGATATTACCGCAGAATAACACCTTGCAAATTTCTATACTTAAGCTGATAACTATGTCATCATAGACGAAGATGTGTGGATGAGGATTTTTGTCCACAATCTTGATAGAGAATCTAGAAAGTGGTTCAGGGCCCTGACCCATGGATCCATTGATGGGATTAAGGCTTTAGATGATATATTCTTGAGACAGTGGGGGGATAAAAAGGACTTCATGTATTATATCACAGAGTTTGGGTCCCTAAAAAGAAAAGAGGGAGAGTCTGTCTTTGACTTCTCCAAGAGATTCAACAAAATGTACAATAATATCCCTGCTAAGATAAATCCTACAAAATCCTCTGCCAAAATTACCTATGCTAGTGCTTTTGACCCTGAATTATGCCTCCTATTAAGAGAGAGAAGAGCTACCTCCTTGGCTCATATGCAAGATGCATCCATGGAAGTAGAGTCTAACGTATTGGCAGTTGACCAACTCAAAAATAAGGATGACAGAGACAAAGGAAAGGGAAGATTTGAAGCCTCAACCTCTAATTCCTATACCTCCCCCCCTCAAATGGACGAAGTAACCAAGTTACTAAAATCACTTTTAGCTAGAATGGAAAGGTTGGAATTAGAGGGGAAGTAGACATACATAGATCCTCAAAATGTTGATAATAGAGGCAACTTCAGGAGGCCGATCAATAATGCTCCTCATATTATACAAAGAGAACCTCATAACAGAGATAATGATGATCAGAAAATTTAGACCCCTCTCCAAAACAACCTTGTTGCAGATGGTGATGAAGAGGAAGAAGACCTTGGCCCCAAAATGCACTGTCTTGAAGATGCATCTCCTTCTCCTCACTTGACTCAATCATCATACGAGGAGTTTCTCATGGATATCCAATTAAACAAGATAAGAAAGGGGGATAAGGCCAGCCACAGACCAAACAAATACAACCTTAGGTATAAGAAGAAAGAAAGAAATCCTAATGTTCTTGATCAGCCTTCCAGAGCATAGTAGTATATTAAAGATGCAAGAAACAACAACAAGGAAAAGAAAGCCCAGAATCCCTCACCAGTAACCAAAGGTCCTGTCCCAAAAGTGAGAGAAATTATGAAGCCCCCCTCCTCCTTGAACTTTGAGCATGAAATTAAAAAAATCAGGATCCATGTGCCCCTTTCAGATCTACTCAAGCACGGAGATTTCAAGAAATCCCTCTCCAAACTATTGCAGCCCGAGCCTTCATCTTATTCCACAAACTCAGTAAACCTTCAAGATGAAAAGCCAACAGTCATCTTAGGTCCTATGGTAGAAGATAGAGATGATTCATCCCCTCCCTTCTATATGTCATTGAACATACATGATAAGGTACTTCATAACAATTTGATGGATTCAAGGGACTCTCATAATCTCATGCTCAAAACTGTCATGGAAGAGCTAGGACTAGAAATCACAAAAGCATACCATGACTTGTATTCCTTGTATTCCAGGAAAGTGCAATGTCTTGGGGTCATCAAAGATTTGGTTGTGACATTGTTCTAGTTTCCCATGAAAAGTGTGGTCATGGATATTGTGGTAGTTGATGTTCCTTCCAAGTTTGGCATGATTTTGTCAAGATTTAGATTAAAAGGCTTGGAGGAACATTGAATATGGACCTCAAATATGCTACCATCCCTGTATTTGGGAGGGAGCATAGAATACTGTATAGAGAAGCTCAATTGGCCAATATCATTGGTGATGAAGCAGAACCCACCAATCATCCTATATTTTCCCTTGATGTTGATTTGGGATCCATCTTGTTACAACTCACTGATGCTCTCGAAGCCCCTCTTGAAATCAGAAAGCAGTCACTTACCCTCTGTGAACATTCTCCTCTGATTACCTCTGTGTGGAAAATTTTCTTCGATGGAGCCTCTTCTAGAGAAGGCACTGGAGCTAGAGTGGTCCTCGTTTATCCTGTTCAAGAAATCATATCTCTATCATTCAAGTTAGAATTCAAAACTACCAATAATGTGGCAGAATATGAAGCTCTTATTTTGGGTTTGAGGGCTGCAAAATACATGGAAATTGAAGATATATCAGTGTTTCTGGATGCTGAGTTGATTGTCTAGCAGATCAGAAATATTTATCAAGCCAAATGCCCTCGACTGAGATCATATAGAAATAAAGTGTGGGATCTGGTTGACAATTTTTTCTTGGCTTTCAACATTTCATTTATTCCAAGAGAAGAGAATGTCATGGCTGACTCTTTACCTATATCAGTGAGCAATTTCAGAGTGCCTCTGCCACCTAAACTCGAGTATGATATTGAGGTAAGATATAGGCCCTCTATACCTGACAATATCAAGTATTGGAGGGTATTCAAGGATGATCTTGAGATAAAAAAAATTCTTGATTTTGTTGATGTGTTCTATGCATTACACATTGATTAGGATCATGATCCCGAAGTTGAACCTCATGCTGATGTATTTCTAAATAAAATTGCTAATCACCATATTGTTCTACTGCCTAGAAGCCAAATTCTCAAAGGACTAGTCCCTCTGGAAAGGTTATTTGACATAAATGATGTGGCATTGAAGGGTAAAGTCTCAAATGATGATGCCGATGTGGCTGAGTAAAATATTGGCATAGAGGGGAATCCAAAGTTCGTCAAGTTTTCAAGTAGCCTGTCAAGGGAGAAGAGAGCTGAGTATACTAATATATTAAAAGAATTTGTTGATGTGTTTGACTGGACCTATGAAGACCTCATGACATATGACACAACCATCATTGAGCATAATATCCCACTGAAAGAGGAGGCCAAACCATTTAGGCAGAAATTAAGACAAATAAATCCTATGTTGTTGCCTATTATGGAAAGGGAAGTAAAGAAGATGTTGGATGCCCAAATCATTGTCCCTTTGATATATTCTGAATGGGTGGGCATCTTGGTTTCAGTAAGGAAAAAGAGCGGAGAAATCAGACTCTATGTTGATTTCAGTAACCTTAATAGAAGCTCCAAGCAGGACAATTACCCACTACCAAATATGGAACACATGTTGCAGAGGGTGATAGGCGCATCCAGCATCTCCATGATTGATGGATTTTCTAGCTACAATCAAATCTCGGTCCTACCTAAAGATATAGAAAATACAACCTTCACCACTCCCTGGGGCACATTCATGTATGCTAAAATTCCCTTTGGATTGATGAACATAGGAGAAACCTTCCAACGATCCATGGGTATCACCTTCATTGGAGAAAGAGAAAAATTTGTGGTCATTTATCTGGATGACATAACAATCTTCTCCAAATTTGATAAATAACATTGTCAACATCTGAGAAAGGTCTTCTCGAAATGCAGAAGGTTTGGTCTCTCCCTAAATCCTATGAAGTCTTTATTTTCCATGCAGGAAGGAAAATTGTTGGGACACATCATATCAGCTAAGGGGGTTAGGATTGATTCAAGCAGGGTGGAAGGTATTCAAACCTTGTCTCTTCCCAGATCCAAGAAGGAGGTTCAGTCCTTCTTGGGAAAAATCTATTTTCTGAGAAGGTTTGTTTCAAATTTTTCTGAATTGGTGAAGCATATCACATCCATGCTTAGGAAGGGGAACGAAGTAAAATGGAATGTTGAATCCATAGAATCCTTCAATCAAATAAAAAAGGCACTGAATGAAGCACTTGTGCTAGTCAGTCCTGATTATTCCAAGGATTTTCTAATTTTCTCCTTTGCTTCATTTGATACAATGGTCGTTGTTTTACTACAAAAGAATGATGCAGGGCTGGAGCAGCCTATTTCCTTTTTTAGCAGAGCACTAAGAGACATAGAGGTCAGATATGACATCATGGAGAAGAAGGCCTATGCCTTGGTGAAAGCTCTTAAAGATTTCATATTCTATGTTCTGCATTAAAAAATCATCGCATATGTTCCTTTAAATTCGATGAAGTACATTCTCAATCAGCTTGACATAGACGAGACAAGGAGCAAGTGGATTGCCAGAATCCTTGAATTTGATCTGGAAATAAAACCCACCAAGCTAGTTAAATGTCAGGGTTTAGCCAAGTTGTTGGCTGAATCTAATTGTAAATCTTTGGAGGTTAACTTCATCAACACTTTCTCAAAGAATCAACAGGCTAAAGTGCTTGATAAAATCCCTCAGGACGACCCTCCATTGGCAGAATGCACCTTGTATAAAGACATTATATATTTTCTGCAAGAGTTGTGACCTCCAAATGGAATGGGGAAGAGAAAGGAAAGAGATTTAAAGCTCAAAGAAATCAGATATTTCCTTATTGACCAGGTCTTGTACTGGAAAGACCCTTTAGGTGTGGTTCTGAGATGTTTAGACCCACAAGAGGCCCAAAATATTATGTTTGATTTTCATGACAACCTGTGTGGGATCATTTCTGAAGAACCATGGCCTATAAAATTCTCAGGGCTGGGTACTTTTGGCCTACTTTATTCATTGATGTCTGTGCAAAAATAAGGGCTTTCATCAAATACCAGAAATTCTCTAGTAAGAAGCAACTCAAGTCTCTTCCATTGAAGCCTATGGCATCTACACCCTTTCAGCAGTGGTGCCTACACTTTATTGGGGAGATTCATTCTCCTTCGAGTGGTCAACATAGATGGATCTTTACTGCCACTGATTAGTCCACCAAATGGACAGAAGCTATCCCCTCAAGGAGTGCATCTCACAAAGTAATCATTGGTTTACTTAAAGATATCATAGCAATGTTTGGTTGTCCGAAAGGGATCATCACTTATAATTATGCACCCTTCAAGGCCGAGCCATTAATCCAGTTTTGTGAGCATTTTGGAATTTCATTGGTTCACTCAACTCCCTACTACCTCCAAGGGAATGGACTGGCATAATCCTCTAACAATAGCCTTGTAAATATTATCAAAATATTGTTAGAGGACAACAAGAAAGCATGGGATTCAAAGCTCAAAGTTTCTCTGTGGGCTGATAGAGTGACAACAAAGAGGTCACTGGGTCTCTCTCCTTTCCATCTTGTATATGGAACCAAAGAAGTCTTTCCTCCTCAACTTTCCCTTCCTATGGAAAAATTCTTTCAGGATTGCCAAGGAGAACCTGATGACATGATTAGAAGGATACATCATCTAGTGGAAGTGCAACAAAATAGAGAGAAAGTGATGGCCAGGGCACATGACCATCAGTAGAATATCAAGCAATCGTTTGATAAGAAGAGTAGATAAAAATATTTATGGCTAGGTGATCTAGTACTTAAATGGGATGCACCCAGACAGGACAAGGGAAAGCATGGTAAATTTGAAGCTCTTTGGATTGGACCCTTCAAAATTTCTGAGACACATTCAAATAATAATTACAGGTTGCAGAATTTGGAGGGTAACACATTTTTTATTGGCCCCGTAAATAGGCACTTCCTAAAAATATTTTTTGTTTAAAGCCACAGTCGGCTTCCTACCATTGTAAATACTGTTCCTATTTTATGTTTATTTTTTTTTTAGTAGGAAACTTTGTTGTATCCTTTTCATCACCTGAATGAGCAAAGGAGGGACACTTGCAAGTCCAATTGGGTTAGCTGGACATGACAGAATTTAGTGAAAGAGTTAGAAATATCAAGCACAAGAAATAAACAAATAACTAAGCTAACAATAATTAAAGAAACTAAACTAAAGTGCATAAGGGAATTAGAACCTAAATTAACCAAACAATTGACTATTATTCATGCCACCAATGGATAGATTGTATTAGTGGGAAAACACCAAAGAGAAAGGGAGACTTATGGGTCCCCTCTTCCTCCAAGGGAGGGCTCTTGAACCCCCAATGAGAGATATCTTCTTACAAATAGGAAACTAAAAGAAAATGGTGAAGAAATCCAAAGCTCATTCACTCAAGAGGTGATGTGAATAGCCCAATGAAATGGTGCTTGTATGCTCCAATGAGGAAAGAGGTTCCTTGCAAGAGAATAGAGGCAACATAACAATACAAATATATTCTTGGAAATATAGTGCACCCATGGCCTCTTTTTATAGAAAATCTTTGAGGCATTATCCAACTGGTCTTTAGTGTGAACGAGGGGCCCTTTAGGTCTTTGACTAGCCCCCCACTCAGATTCAACTTGGATTTTGGGGTCAAATCGACTTGGAAGATGAACCATAAGTAGGTGGGAGGCTGACTACAATCATTAATCCGTTGTTCTGAGGTGTGCGCATATTTTTGCATCCACAGTTGCACATTGGGCACATGTGCACTTTCCCTGCATTTTTGGTTGGCGCACGTGTGTGTGCATCCTTTATATTCTGAGCGCATGACAATTTTATAACCAGTTGTATAGTGTTTTCCTTTTGGAAATGAATTTTTGGGCCATGAATGAACTAATAGGTGTTTGGAGATGTTGGATTCTTGTAACCATTTGCGGATGAAATTTTAGTGATAACAGATTCCCCCTGATGTGTGAGGTTAGGAGAATAAGTATAGCCGAAATAAATCAATGTTTCTTCTATTGAGAGTACCATTGTAAGAAAGAGTGTCGAGGGGGATTGCAAGAGAGACTCATTGGAGGGAGAGGGGAACTTGTGGGACCCAAACCTTTCACCAGGTGTAGAAAAATAAAACTGTGTACAAATGAGGTGGGCATGCCCCATGCTCGTGTCATGTAACTCAAAATGTGGAAGATAGTAACTGAAGTGGTATGTTGACATAGATAACTGCAGTGCCCTCTAGGGTGGTTTGATAATGGAAGAGGACAATTCTGATGGTGAAAAAACTCTGAAAAGAGGTGATGCCACCTGTAAGAAGTGTTGATAATTCAAGGGCATTGATAGCTCAACAAATTTCAGAGGTCTTCGGCAAATATAAAAAGAACTGCAATAGTCGCAAAGTAAGACCCATCATAACATGAGATAGGGTTGAAGTCGAATGTTATGGGGGTCAACGACAGTAGAGAAAAATGGTGTTTTTCTCTGTTCCATCCAAGACTCCTCATTGTAAAGAGAATGAGAGTCAAGATAATGTCTCCCTCCTGGAAACTGTGCTGATGTCAACAAAAAGGGAGACATGACTCTGAGAAGAAAAGGGCTTCATGAAATCCACTGGATGAGATGAAGAACTGATGAGGTGCATGGATGAAGTCAATATGTAGTGAGACTCAAGACTTCCCTTGGTTGGGGATATATGTTAAGTATGCATGGAAACAACCATGAAATTGAAACTAGCGTCAGGGGGACGACTGGACATGGGTTAAATTGTACCAGAGGCCTAAAAAAGTGGAAAAAATCAGAGATCATAGGTACATGGAATGCAAGATACTGATCTGAAAATGAAAATATTTGTATTGTTGTGCAAAGTATTCATTTCCATAAAAATTAAATGTGCAAAGTGTTCTATCTTCAAGATTTATAACCTTTTGGTGTGAGTGAATATTGTTTTTTTTTTCTGATTCAGTATTTTAAATCTGTCTAACATAGCACAATAAATTCATCATAAACAGCACATGTTGAGGCAGTTCACCCCTCCTGGGCTACATCTGCCGGGTCCAAGGCTCCCAATGGGCATGTCCTTGATCTATTCATGCTCAAAATGGTGTTACAATGAGAAAAAGGCCAAAAACCAGGCCAAACCTACTGAGGAAATGAATACAGAGTACATATAGAAACTGAAAATGACTCTGATATCACCTAAAACAGTGAAAGCTGCTCCAATACAACTCCTCTTCCCCCAAGGCCCTGATGGCTCCTCAAGCTCCTCTACCCTGAAAATGGATGAAAGACACCTTTGTTGGCTCTGCAACCTATTCCATTCGCTCCAGAAGGCTGAGAATACCCAAAATCAACCAAAATTTCATGAAGAATGGTTTTCTGTAGCAAAAGTTATCCCCAAAACTAACCCTCCCCTCTTTTCCCCAAAAGACTCCACCAAAATTGGAGTAGCGGGAGTTAGCCTAGCTAAAATTAGCAAAACACGCCAAATAAGGCCGACTTCACCCAAAAAGCGCCAACCATTAGCATTCAACTTAAATGGTTGATTCGTGGTCACATGGCCTCCGACTAACCCGTCGACTTCAAAGGTTTGGAAACCACGTTTGTAATCCATGGCACATAACAATTAACCCATGCAATGTGAACGTAAACGGTGGCAATCCGTGGTAGTTAAACCGTGTGTAAATGAACGGTGCCATTCTATAACCAACGGGGGTTAAATCCAAGGTTATGGCTCATGGTCCTGTGCAAAAAGGGGGCTGGTCCTTAGGGGTTGGTCCCCTTTTTACCGCCCCTCCTAACATGTGTCCAATTCTTAAATAAAAAGCGCCCTTTCCATCGTAAGTACCACCACTAGCCCGGGCGGTTAGTACTCGGGGATCTCTTGCCAAAGACCCACAGTCGAATCCTACTATTTCTCTTTATTGCATGCTCCAAAATGGGTTTTTA
>JASDQU010100137.1:170941-202105 GCA_032191745.1 Picea mariana | reverse complement strand
GTATCGACGAGACCTATCCATTCGTTCCAACTTCAACCATTTCTGAGCAATTTCAATTTTGAGCATTTTCTTCACTTAGGACATGATCTCCTGATCAGATACTCAGAGTTTATGGATGATGTCAACAAGAGTATAAGGTAATGAATACCCCAACCAAGGGTGACATGGGTTGCTTTTCCAGAAAAAGAAGGTCATCGAGGGTGAAAACAAAAAGATAAGTAAATGTTGGAAACAACGGCCTTTTACAATTACCAAATGAATAAATAATTGACTGGGATAAATGTGTAGATATAGAAACAGGGGCCCCGGTGAAATATTGATTGTCTTGTGATGGCACAAGTTGCGTGAAAAAAATGGTGGAGGGTTGGGGCCCCATGGGTGGGTTTGTGTATGAGGTAAATGAATGGAGGGAAATTTGCAGACGGGCAAACTGATTGTGGATGAAATGGAAGGTTAATGGTACTGCGGAGGTGTAGTCAAAGTGAACCCATGATGAGAGATCTTGGGATTCCATTGGGAAGGATAGCATAATGAGGAGAAGAAGTATGTAGCTGATTATTGGAAATGTGTAAGACTATCGGGACTCCCATCCCTAGGGGGTGAAAGAAGAATGAGTGTCAAAGTGCCAACAGGGACTATGAATGGGACAAATCATGTGGGGGAGAATGCTACCAGGTGACAGTACTTGAAATGCAGTGGAGGTGATATTACTGCAGAGCTGGGTGTGAGGATCCTACAGGCAAATGTCAGAGGGTGTGACTAGGAGATGAAATTGATATTCAGGGGGAATGATTACATGCCAATGTCAAGAATATACTTGAAGGGGCCGTGTTGACAAGCAATGACCAAGTACTTTCACAAATGAAAATCGAATACCCAACGTGAACAATATTTGTAGATAAAGAACATATAAAATTTATTCGATAATTTTGAACATGAGCATGCGTACATGGACCTGATGTGAGAAAAAGGATCCCTGGGGGCCAAGGATAGATGGTGACCCAGGGAATGTGATTGTGTAGGTGGCGTAATTGGGGACAAAGCGACGTAGAAAGTTAGCTTTTTCTTGTAGGCTTTGGAGTTGGTGTAAATTCCGAGGTGGTGGAATTTTTGTGATGGCTTGGACCTTGATGGGGTCGACGATGATGCCTCGTTGGGAAACGATGAACCCAAGGAGGTGTCCAGTGGTGATGAAAAATACACCCTAGGGTTTTTAAGTGGATATTGTATTGATGACACCTGTGAAAGATGACTGTAAGTCATCTAGATGTTGAGTGTGTTTCTTAGATCGAGCGGTGAGATTGTCTAAGTAGGTGAGGATGATGTGAACCAGATCATGAAAAATGTATGTCATGGTCCATTGGAATGTCGCACTAGCATTCTTGAGGCCAAAAGGCATGAAACGATATGCAAAATTACCCCATGGGGTAGTGAATGTGGTTTTGTACGGGTCTGCGGGATGAATCTGAATTTGATTGTAGCCATAGAAATTGTCCATAAAGGACAAGGATTCGTGGTCGACACAATCATCAATAATATGGTCGATGAAGGGCATTGGGAAATTGTCTTTGGGATAGGCGTGATTGAGATCATCAAAGTCAGTTCAGACGTGAATGGTGCCCTATTTTTTGTTGACAGGGACAGGGTTAGAGACCCACGACGTATATGCGAAGGGGTATATGAACCCAACAATGCGTAATTTGTCGATTTTGGCTTTGATGGCCGCCTCTTTGGATGGGTGAAGTGGGCGTTTCTTTTGTCGTACAGGTGTGATATCAAACCATGTGTCTATACGATGTTCAACAATAGAAGGATCAAGGCTAGGCATCTCTATGTATGACCAGGAAAAAATGTCCCCGTATTCTTGGAAGAGAGCTTTGTAATCTATAAGTTCTTCAGGAGAGCATGCAATGCCAATGGTGATTTCCTATAAGATGCCAAGTTTGATGGAAATATCGATTTTGATAGTGGGGGAAATGTTGGCCATGTTTCCTTCTTCAAAATCGTCGAGGGTAGGGATAGGATTGTTGAACCATTCTATATGCCCTGATGGGATAAAATCTTTAGTTTCGATTGCACATATGGATTCTTGGCTAGGGGGCTCAAAGGATTTCTGTGAGAGAAAGAGTGCACTGTGATGGAGTGCATTCCATGGGTAATCGGGGGTAGTTAATTCCTTGAGGATGTCTTCGTCGTAGTGGAACTGGCGAGAATATAGGGGATCCCGGGGAGTAACATTGGTGACTGTCACCGTATGATTATCTTCTGGTGGTCAATATGCAGGGGAGG
This sequence comes from Picea mariana, assembly GCA_032191745.1. Lineage (NCBI taxonomy): Eukaryota > Viridiplantae > Streptophyta > Pinopsida > Pinales > Pinaceae > Picea > Picea mariana. The sequence continues at coordinate 199,816 of JASDQU010100137.1, read as the reverse complement.
CACAAGGAGGTTGCGATGGTGTGCTCGACACAAACCAAATATAGAGATACTGTGGGTTAAAAGTTGTAGTCGGATGTAAGATTTTTGAGGGGAAATGTACTGGAGAATTGAGGGGATTTGGGGGAAAATCCTCATATAGGCTATCCATGAACCATGGAGGAGTGGGAAGTGCCTCAGGCTCAGGAGAGATAATATGAACGACAACAGGGGATGGAGTAGGGGAAATCACTGATACCTCTGGAAATGGGGGGAGGGTGTAAGATTCTAAATAAAGGCCATTTGGCGATGCCTGTATTCAAGGATCGTAGGACACTTGTATGTGAAATGATCCAGTGATTCACAAAGAGAGAAAGGGAATCTCATCCACTTGTTAACTAAGGTTGTGACATAGTGGATTTCTATGATAGGAGTACTTTATGACGCAAATGGGGGGGACTCTCGTTGAAAGCTTTGGCGTACTTCCATTAGTGTCTGTCAAAATTGAGGTAGTGCAAGAAAATGGTGGGTGTAATGGCCATACTCTGAACAGATGGCATAGGGAAAATTGGTTCGCAACCCTGTGTTACCTATATTCAAAGATGTGGTGGTAGTAATAGGTGTGTTGGGTGTACCGACGAGCAGTGTGGCTGCTCGAGGAAGTCAGATTAAATTGAGTAACTTAGGGAGAGAGGGACATTGATTGGTGGGGTGTCCTTATTTATCGCACAGTGCGCAAGGAAGTTGAAATTAGGGGGGAAGTGGAGTGGTGGGATATTTATTCTTCCTTTGGCCCCCAATTATAGCAATGGCACCAGCAAGTGGGGGTGGAGGTGGTGTGGTGGGAATGAGGACTGAGATCTGCATTGGGATTCCCTCTATTTGGGGAGGGAGGGATGGTTGAAGAACCATCTCAGGTGGGTGTAGATACCAAACTAGGATGGAAAACACCATGTTAGGTAGAGTAATCGTTGCGGCTACCTTGAAATCTTGTACTCCCGATGGGGGTTAGAAGAAGGGGATTTGAGTAATGGCTTGGGAGACTATCTCCCAAACTGGAATGTGACCTTGGGGGAGATGGAAATTAGAAACAAGTGGTGTCAGAGAGTTCCCAGGGGATTCCTAAGGTAGGAGTGTTGTGACTAGTGGGATGTCAGTAAGTGAAGAAGCCTCGGTGGGAGGAATGGTATCTCTAGTATTAGTTCCATTGGAAGAGATGACTCATACTTGAGCTGAGGGATGTATGAGTGGGGGTGCTCTGTGGTATGTCCCTAGAAAGGATGGGTCTTTGAAAATTTTGGGGCCAATCTCGACGAGTGGGTAGGCATATGGATTAGTGTGGACAAAAGGTAGGATGTTATCAATGTTTGAGGAGGGTTTAGGCTTGTAATGTGAAACTTGATCGATGGTGATGATCTTTTCATTGTGGGGGAACATCATCGCGTGAAACACAGAAGATGTCACTGCCTTCATAGCATACATATAGCTATGTCTAAACAAGATATTGTAATTGATTTGGGCGTTGATAAATTCAATATCGATAAGGATGGTTTTCCCCACGAGTTCAATGGAGACATTTTGAAAGAGCCCTCCAGGAGAGGATGTTCATCCATCATAAGATCACAAAGTGATGGCGGATGGTATTAGCTCGGGAGAGTTGCATTTCTTCTATACAGTTTTGGACATGATGCATGTGGATGTACCTTCATTGATGATGCATCGATGAACTGTGATTTTTTTAATTTTAACTAGTATCTGGAAACCTACCAAAGCAGGGAGATGTGGTTCCCCACAATCTAGATCAAATATGATGAGTCTAGTATCAGCATGGTCAACTACCCCCAGGGTGAAAAGTAGTGACTTCCTTTGAGTGGGACATGTTTGAAGGACTTCCAATACTGACATGGCAGTAGGGGATTGCATCAAGTCATTGACCAAAATGTAATTGTGTGGTTCCCTATCCTGAGGGTTTTTGACATTCCGTCATAATGGGATGCAAGGAATCCGAAGGGGGGTTTTAGTGTTAGGGTGTAGAATCATCAGAGGTGGTCCCATTGTACTTGGAACTGATTTTGATGTGGTGGGAGTAGATTCAGGGGGTGCGCAATATTGAAGACTACATGTTTGTAGAAGAATTTCTTCTTCACTAGTGAGGAGGATAGTGCAATCCGCAGAAGTGTCAGGGTTTTGATACTGTCCCATCTATGATGGGGCAGGGTGCATCTCCTCCTGGGTGTTTATCACACCATGGTTTGGAATAGGCTTTTGAAACACCGTCAGGGGTGGTTTTTTCACATACTATTGAGGGGTCTGCTGAGGGGAAGGTGGTTCTAGGGGGTGTGGTTCGTTCATAGATTCTTTCATCCGTTTAAAATCACCTATTTGGGGGAAATGGTGAGTATAATGGCCATATTCACCACAAAGGGCGCAAGAGAATTTTGTCCGGAGGTTGTTGTTATTATTCTCTTGACATTTGTTGTTATTGCCTCCTTGGTAGTTATGGTTCCCTTGATTCTGGTTGCCCCAAGCAGGTTGGTTCTATTAGGGGTTATTTCCCCCTGGTCCGAGATTATTATTGTTTCATTTTTTTCCTTTATTTTTGGCATTATTCTACTGATGGGTCATATTTTCCATATTGCATTGTTCAAAATTTTGAAATTGCTGAATGGAAGAGGGATGAACAAAGTTAACCCTGGAGTGCAGCTATCTTGTGGTGGAGCCATGTGTTGTGGAGGACCAGGAAATGGAAATTATGGATTATTTTGTGGCAATGATCCATATGGTACCTAGGGAGGCATGGTTCTTTTATTTGTGCTCAGGGTGTAAGCTGAGATAGAGGGGGTACCATAACTTGGTTGTACAACTAGGCACATCATGGGTGTCAATGTGGGTCCACTTGTGGGTTGAGGGTGTACAACAGGGTATGGTTAATGGTAAGGGGGAGGAGGGTAACAAGGGTTTCCGCCATATACCAGTGTATGTTGGGGTGTACCATACATGGGTGGTCGATAGATTTATGGGTTGTGGTGTGTTGTGGTACCAATCAATCCATCTGTTGAGTGAGACATCAAAGGTTTGTCTTGGATGAATGGTACGGGTCTTGGGACATCAGGTAGTATCGTATATAAGTATCCCGACTACGCATAAATGATGTCATACTGTTGATCCTTGTTGATGGATTCCTCTTAATATTGGAGGAAGGTGGAGGCCACATATTTGGCAAGGACGGAGATGAGTGATCTAAGAAACCAATCAATGCATTGTTGTTTGGTGGTTTTTGCTTTGCATAAACTACGTCACCGATGCCATTCATGAATGTGGTTAGTGATATGTGTGGTTGAGGTTTGTTTAAACTCAGAGAGTAGTTAGAGACCATTGTCATGGAGTATTGGTATTTGAAAGAAAGTCAAAAATGCTTTGGCCAAAGATTCAAAAGTCACATGGGATGCTGATATTTCATCTACATACCACTTGGCTGATGGGCCAGTTAGTGTGTGTTGGAATAAATTTAATCTAACGGAGTCGTACATGATGTTATTTGAAGAAAACCATAAGTGGAAGGTCATGACATGGTTGGTAGGGTCGTCTCCTACCTTTCATTTGAACTTGGGGATGTATGAAGGTGTTTTGGTGGGCATTGCAGACCATGTGGGGTCATGCAATATAGGATCATTGTTGAGCTTAATCAGATCTGGTATGTTGAGAGAAGTCAAGTATGGAATCTAGAGTGGTGGTGGAGGGTTAGTTCTAGCCATGGTGTGAGTGGTTTGTGTACCTGACCTATGAGGGATGTTAGGTGGGGTTGTACTTCCCCCTTGGGAAGAAGTTTTCCCCCTGCTTCCTTGTAAAGGAGAGATAGTGGACGGTTGGCCTTGGGGAGTGAAGCCAAGTAAAGTGGAACCAAGAAAAGTTGATCCCAAGATAGTAGCACTCACAGGGGTGTGAGAGGGTTGAGATGATGAGGTGGCAAGACTAGGAACTCCCCCTAGAATAGGAGGGAGATTTAGCAAGTGTTTGGAATGACGAGGATTATGTGGGTCCCCTATGATGTCCGACTAGCAGAGTGAATGTGTGAAAATGGTGATGAGAGTAATAAATGAACAAGAGAGTTTGTATAACTTGGACCTTCACAATATATCTCACGATCATTTTGTAATCACAAGAGTATTATACATAAATCAATTAACAAAGAAGCATATATGTGGGTAGTTGGATTTTTTCCATGTGGGAGAACAAAGAAAACAAATGCTCATGTCATAAAAATACATAATGTCCTTCCTCTCAAATAGCACTGGACCTTTCAACAGCACTCAAAAGTGGGGTATGAAGCCACTGGAAGAGGAACTAGTGAAGGATGAAACAAATAGTTATAATGAGGGGTAGAGGGTGGATATCTCGAAAGGGCTGGCGATATTTCCCAATAGCCACAAAAAATTCGATTAGATGTCCTAAACTTTGGTCACTAGGTGCCTCAGTCAAAGTGCAACATTTAGATTTTTGGCCTCAAAAATGGGTCATAGGCTGGATCCCGTCCAAGAGGTGGATGCCTCAAGTGGGGATGCACAGAACAACTGGACCTCGGACTTCGACCCTTCACGAGTATCTCCTTGCCTTGTGGTGTTAGGAACACTTGACTTGGAGGATTTAAAGTTCCCTATTTTTCAACTTCTAATGTTTGAAGATATGAGAACCAAATAATGGGGAGTTATTTGGATGCCTATCCCCGAGATCCTACCTAGACTAAAAAATTTGTTTTGGCACCCCTTGTGGAGGAAAACTTAGTGAGTTTTTAGAAAAAATTTAGATGTGGTTGTCTGTGAGATTAGGGGTGTGAACCAATCTCGTTCAAATTAAGTGGGAGTGGATAGTTCCTTCAAGAAAAGGGTGGGTTGTTTCGGAATCCCGTTTGGGGGAAACTTACTTCAACCTCCACAATTCGAGATAAAACTATGAGAGTGAGTAGTGACTTTGTGTGTGAGCAAGTGATAAAATGTGCCAAATTTTTTAATAAGTTAGGTGTCACCTTGCATCATGTGGGCTTTGTGTGGTCCTTACAAGTCTTCATTACCTATTTTACTAGATGCCATTGGTACAACCTTACAGAATTTTAAAGTCCCTAGAGAACTAGCATGTGGACATGTGGGTCCTTACCAATCCTTTAAACTCCCTAATGTGATTTAATCTAAGAAAGCTTCAAAATAATATCCTAAATTGTGGACATGTGGGCATGTATGGGCCTGTTACAATGATATTTAAACTCCCCTAGTGATCTAAACTAAGAAATTAGCTTCAAAATATCTTATCTTTGTAGCATGTGGGCATGTATGGGCCCTTATAAATTTAAGATTTTTTTGAAAAGAAACTAAGAGGACTCCCAAAGGGGGTTGTTGCTCTCTCCTAAAGATTTTTTCTTTAAGGGAGATGGAATCTTCCCTCAATCATTTTTTTGATTCTCAAGATCCCTCTATGGTGCAAGAGAAGAGCATACTCTACAATTGAAGTTTTATTTCTGGTCCTGATGCAAGTGTTTATATATGTGATATTGAATGATTCAAACTTAACTTTTACAATCAAAGAAATCCATCCATGTGGCAAAATGAAAGAATAAAGAGGAGAAATATTGATTTTAATCCCCTAAGTGCCTATGTTTTGACTAACCCTTCACGTGGAGAGGGAATCTAAGTGTGGTGCATATTACAAATTGCATAGAATCAATATTAAGAAGGATATGGGCCTTCAAAGCATCACAAAAAACCCTTACAATGTTGAATTTATGGACAAATGCGTGGGTCGCAGAGTAGAAAGAGGTGCATGTGGCACCAATGCATAGATACAAAACGACTTGTTGGTGCATGCGTACAAAATGAACTGAGGAAATTTTTTCTCTTGGCATACGTGCTTGGAAGGTGCACCTGTGAGCTGAAAAACTTGTGCACTTTCTGATACACGGTCGAGAATAAAATTCCGAATGAAATTCTCCTATCTCAGCTCTGAATTTAGCTTTTTGCAGGTAGTCTTGGGCCGGTTATGATCCCTGCAAGTCAAATAAACCAAAAAGAAGTTCTCAAACAACCCAAATGGGGAGGAAATTGATACCTATCCCAGTGGAGTTGCCAATCTGTTGTATCCTTTTCATCACCCGAATGAGAAAAATAGGGACACTTGCAAGTCCAGTTGGGTTAGCTGGATAGGACAGAAGTTAGTGCAAGAGTTAGAAATATCAAGCACAATAAATAAACAAACAACTAAGCTAACAACAATTAAAGAAAATAAACTAATGTTCATAAGGGAATTAGAAACAAAATTAACCAAAACAATGACCAATATTCATGCCACCAATGGATAGATTGTATTAGTGGGAAAACACCAAAGAGAAAGGGAGACTTATGGGTCCCCTCTTCCTCCAAGGGAGGGATCTTGAACCCCCAATGAGAGAGATCTTCTTACAAATAGAAAACTAAAAGAAAATGGTGAAGAAATCCAAATCTCATTCACTCAAGAGGTGATGTGAATATCCCAATGAAATGGTGCTTGTATGCTCCAATGAGGAAAGAGGTTCCTTGTGGGAGAATAGAGGCAACATAAAAATACAAATAGATTCTTGGAAATATAGTGCACCCATGGCCTCTTTTTATAGAAAATATTTGAGGCATTATCCAACCGGTTTTTAGTGTGAATGAGGGGCCCTTTAGGGCACCTTTAGGTCTTTGACCAGCCCCCCACTCGGATTCAACCTGGATTTGGGGGTCAAATCGACTTGGGAACTGAACTAGAAGTGGGTGGGAGGCCGACAAAAATCATTAATGTGTCATTCTGAGGTGTGTATGGATTTTTGCGTCCATAGTCGCGCATCAGGCACATGGGCTCTTTCTCTTCATTTTCGACTGGCACACGTGTGCGCCCTTCCTTTATATTCTGAGTGCATCCTGATTTTATAACTAGTTGTATAGTTTGTGTCCTTTGGAAATTCATTTTTGGGCCATGAATAAACTAATAGGTGTTTGGAGATGATGGATTCCTATAACCATTTGCAGATGAAATTTCAGTGATAACAGACTCCATAACCAAACGCTAAGGCACTAGAACTGCTTGTTCTTGGTAGCTCGCAAGGAGCATGCCATCCCCTAGGGAGACAAATGTTATCACATAAACTTGTCAAGGTCTTGTGAGTCTGTGGTTTCTACCTATGTCTTTAACTTTGCCTGTTTCTCCTCTTTTTGCAGACTCGATCATAAGGTTTTCCTCTCAGCTTGTAGTCTTTATGTTGTTTGTTTCCACCTGTTTGATAGATCTGTTTTTCATTGTTGGTTTCCTGAGAGATTTTGGCCCTAATATTTTATTTTTCTCTAAGGTCGATCACTCCTTCCTTTATCTCTGTCGTCGATCTTTGTTCTCCTGATCCCTCAGCCATTCATTCAGGTAAACTATATAGGCCACAGTCATGAACACCAAGCACAACATTTGAAGTAGTCTGATATAAACTCAAATCAAGAGAGCGAGTAAGATCATCTTTCAATGGTGGAGATCCATTAGATGGAGCGGATCAATGACCATTGGGTGATCAGAATAATACAGCTGCACCAAGTTTAGCATCAGATAGAGGTCCAAAATCGTGAGGCTAACCCTAGTCATTGGTACCAAGAGGGACGTGTGGTGCAGGATAAAAATTTCGATGACTTGCAGAATGGAGAGGAAAAAGGGCAGAATCATGAGGACTCACAAAATGAGAAGTCATGAAATAATCTGGGCCATCCATTTCAGAGGGACATGTGTCATCCGATCTGAGGGATCATGATTTCATGACCCTGATGGTTTGAGCATGGATCAGAACGTGAACTCACGAAACATGAAATCACAATGCACCTAAGAGTTAGGCCCATGATCACAACCCAAGTCCATATGGAAAGTGGGGCATAAGAGACGTAAGCGCCTGATTGAGAAATGGACGACCGAAGTTGTTCGAGGAGATGATGATGCCTGTCATATTAGAGGAAAATCTAAGTGTCTATCTAGATGGGTCATTTTGTGGTATTGAGCATCGAAACATTTGAAATCAGAGGAAGTGAAGACTCCCGAAATGAGAGATCCCGAAATTTCATATGGGATATGTGTGAGGTCATGGCATGAGGTTGCATGGAGTGATGGATAGGAGTTACACCAAGGGTCGAAAGTGATCATCTTGGTCTCATCAGAGGATCTGCATGGTTTTGAGGTGCTAGGTTGTCTTGGAGGAGTCATGAACATCTCCTAACATTCATGGGTGTCAGGCTCCATCCTGATCCCGATGTAGGTAGTTAATGAAAATGGGGAAGGTGGTTGAAACCTCATTTCAACAGATAAATGGAAAGCATGGAAAATATGACCGTGGAGGGTAGATTGTCAACCGAAATTTCCTTGTCATCAATTTTCTTGTGAAGTCCATACTGATCTGATCTTCCATCTGATAGAAGAATGCAAATGTAGCCTGACAAAAGAAGATGCAGATGCCAAGCCTTGAATACCATGACCAGAGCGTGCTTCTGTGGGGAGCAAGTTGCTTTGAGTATATATACTCAGCTTTTATATTTTGTAATGGTCGATGGTTGAGCCAAGCTCCCATATTGTAAATGTTTAATGAAGCCTATGGTTCTTTGGTTATGTGTTTCCATTTGAGACTTATTGTTTAATGACATTCATACTTCTTATCATCTCTTTTGCTTGTAATATTCAATACTCGGGCATGGGCGATCCAGTCGAGTTGTTGTGACTATATTGTAATGTATGTTTGATTGCAATATCGTTATGACGTTTTCAATTTCCTGAAGTTTTGGGTTTGAGAAGATCTTGTATTCAAATATTTTCCTCCCTTAGGTTGCTGGAAGACCCGATGTCCATAGCATACCTCTTTGTTTCCTCACCCGTTCTCCCCCCTACTCACCCTTTACTACAACTTGTTGATTGAATTTAGATAAAGACCTCATCTGCTCATGCATGCCATCCCAGTTTTTCTAAGTTAAAGTGCTATAATACCGAGACTGTGTCCATTAGACCACCCTTAAATTTGTTCATTGTGGCATAAAACTGATGGGTACTGGGATTACCTTTGCAACAATCCAGAGGTGACTTCTAGTTCTAACAAAAATCATAACACAAGCAAGTCCTAATCCAAATAACAACAGATTTGAAGCAATTTGAGAAGGCCATAACATAGACGCCACTTAAAGACCTTGTTAGCACTCTGTAAATTTGTTTTGGCTGATAAACAAATGACAGATGTAACCGTTTCAACCTACTTTAGAGATGGGGACTAGCCTACTCAACTCAGAGAGGGATATATCATGTCACTTAATATTTCTTTGGAAATCAATGGCTAGATTTAGTTTGTTTTGGGGTTTTTTATAAAGTTGTTGGCAAGGAAGCAGAGGGACACTCAAGGCTATGGAGTCAAAATTATGAAAGTGAATGAAAACATTGACTGGCCTGTAGAAATCTCCAGAGGATAAAGGATAAATGAGGCAATTAATCTGAGTTGTAAGTTGAAATTTGCAGAGTGTAAGAGGAAAGGGGAAAAACAAGTAACTACATCATATCATTACAAAAATGAATTCTAAATTAGCATGAAGAAACACACACAGTTTAAATTGCTTCAGCCGGGAGCATCAAGAGATGAATTATGGGATTTTAACGATCGAATTCAAATAGAAGAAAGTGTAAATGGAATTAAAGAACACAGTAAATACATACAATGAGTGAAAACAAAACTCATATCACCACCATTAGAATATTTTCATATAGAATTCAAAAGCTTATGCAAATGTATTCAATTCATCTCCAGAAATTTACAATGTCTTCCTGCTACGAGGACGGGCCCCTCTTCGGTCCGTCCAACCATTTATTTATATTTGTAATAGTATATATAGGTAGATTACATCCTGGATTCATAACAAATCATCTTCCCCAAAGTTTCAAAAATAGTTTTCGGTTACAAAAGAGTAATGTACAACAACCGAACTCCTAATTTCTAGGGGACGTTATAAACAAAACTGACATATTTGAGGTTTTTTCCTTGAAGCCCACTTGTAAATATTATTACAAAATTCTTTGACACACAATAAATTTAGCCTACAATCTATTACATCTTGGCAATTTCTTATTTCAATGTATCAAGCTACGCAGGTTGGTTTTCCCCAATGCTTTCGACCACCTCAACTCTGATCCCTATCTTATGTCACTTCTCTGCTTCCTCTTTACCGCTCACTTGTAGCACCTGTCCATGTATCCATTGATGATTAAATCCTTCATGATGGGATTTAATTTTACATCTTCATCAGCTTCTATCTCTTCGAAGGCTTTGTATAAAATTTCATTGCTAAGATTCGAGCAACCGGTTTCTCTTTCTTCTGCATTGATGAATTTGTCATATTAGTTGAAAATATTGGTTTGCTGAAGGTTACTTGGTCTGTCATATCCATATTCCCTTGTTTTTCATAAAGCATGAACTTATCTTCCTTATCTGAATAATTTGACCTGTGATTACCCCATTTTGAAACAGAACATTAATCGCCCAAAATAGAATAATGTAGCCTATGTTTTGAATGAAAATTGTAATTGAGTGCCAATCATGAACTACTGACAAGAGTACTTGCAGGTATGTTGGTTTATCAAATTTGGCCAATCTATTTTGAATGATGAACCTTTATTTAGCTATCTGGCAGTGCTCACATGGCATCACATGGACACAAAGTACCTGAATGAGTGGCATGAGGTGATTTGATCGATTGTCACCTTTCCCTTTCCACACACAATTTTTTGATTTAACATATTCAAATGACATTAGAACACATGGCATCAGGGCATGGTTGCGCGGTTTCACTCTTACCCACTTTTCCCTTGATATTATTCTGGACGTGACATGTGTCCATGGGTTGAAACCGAGGTATTTTCCCTAGCCCTCTCTCTAGTGCTTAACCTTCACACTAGTTCTTTGCTCGATATGTCTCCTATACATTGATCTGGGCTACATGAGATATATGGTTCACCATGTCCCATTACTTCCACATCTCTACCAATTTAACTCTGTCGGATAGATATGACCCCATCTTCTAATCTAACACCACTCTATACTGATTTGGAATTCCGCGAAACCTCAATATTTAGATTCCAAGAAATTATTATAGTGATAACATAGGCTCCAACTGGGGATGTTACCCTCACTGTGAGGTAGAAAAGAACTTGTATACCAGGTGCTAGATTGATTGGGTTGCTAAAAACATGTGTCTGTACCTTGCTCCAACCTGTCACTATTGTCTGCTGAAAACCAAAATCTTCACACTACTCTCAACTAGATACTGATCTTTGAATACACTGCTAAAATTAGACTGTACACACTACTGGAAATGAAAAAATTTCTTGAACGACAAGCTTATTTGCACCTACCTACCCTAAAACTGTTGAAATTAATACTCACTCAAGTGATGATGAAGCTCCAATGCATCTAATCAAGCAATTGGCTTCCTGATTTTTTTTCTACCCACATCTTTCTTAAGTAGGAAACCAAATGTAAAAGATGCCAGCTGAAAACAAAAGTTGAATCCAAAACCTGAGATTATAAATGAAACAAACTCCTTCTTCACTTAATATTGTGATAGGATGGCCACGGGATCTTGAAAATCATGAAAAACCATTTCTTCTTGATGAGAAATGTTACACATTGTTTTAGTCACCCTGGTGATGTTTCTACAACATGTATTCAGGCTTCCAAAACAACCTTTCTTCATGAGAAAAGTGACTAGCTCCCTCTTCTACAAAACTTGTTTTTAGAAGGATGTCGCAGGCCAACCATAAGGTACAGTTCAGAAATGCATGATTTCCGCAGGCTATCATGAAACTTCTTGTGACGTTTCCACAGGCTACACTATAGCTAGGGTGCAGCGGCATTGGAAGACTAAGAAAAGGGTCGAAGCTCATGAAAGTTCTATAAGGAATCTTCTAGAATGTGAGGTGGCATGTGTGTGGTTGGGATCCTAGTCGCTTCTTTGATTTGGTGGGATCATCCTAATATCTTTAACCATGTCTCTTTCTCCTATATAATGATGGAATTCTCATGGAAAAGGTTAAGTAAGAGAAAGCAAGAGCAAGAAAGGAATTAATGAAAGAGTAGGTTGATAATTGTGTAAGGGATTCTATCTCAATTGATGCTTGAGGTCTTCATCTGTCCATCAAGTTATTGTGGATCCTCTTCATGAAAGTTTGGATCAAGTGTGTGTGTTGGAGCAAAGGACCACTGAAAGGGAACCTTGCAACATCAAGGTTGTTTGGTTGTATCTTCCACTTTTACTTAATATAATACAGTGGGATGTTTCTTTCCCATAAAAGCATTCTCATTTTATTACATGACTCCTTGATCACATGTGTAAGTTTTCATTGAATATACTATTGTTTCTTTCACTTTGATTGGTTTGTGTTTCATTGCAGATCCAAAATCACAAGAGCACCAAAGTAGAGAAAGGACAACAAAGATATAAGGAAGCGATATTCAAAGGTATGCCACTCATGTCTTGTTTGATAGTAAACTCAATGATTAAATATTATGGAAAGTGTCATGTCCTATCCTATTTTTTTTCTAGATCTAGGTGAATCTAGAGGGATCAGTTTATGTCTGCATTCATTGATTTATCCAATAACAAGAAAAAATGGAAATACAATCATCTTTCATAAGTGTGTGTTTCTCTTGCTCTATTTATTCAGTTCTGGGAACACTTTCAAATGAAATGCCACCAATAGTTTTGTCTAATATTCCATACATATCAACAAAAGCATTCATACATCCTTGAACATCTTTAAATATGACAACCATACTATGTGTATCAAGGTTATCCTCTTGTACATCAAATGGTTTTAATTTGGTTTTGTTAACCATATGGAAATTTGCTTGAGTATTGTCATATTGACTTTCAAATGAATGAATGGAAATATGTAACGTCTCGACCACCCATGCTAGGTAACACTACGCCAAAGAACTCTTACTGTTCTCTTTGCAGAACATATTGTAGCATACCCAACATCCAACTGAGCTATGCCACATAAATTTTTCGAACCGCATGCAATTAAAATATGCACACACAAAACTCTTGCAGAAGCATTATATATAAAATGTAAACATACAAATACATATGTAAATACACAGATTCACATTGAAATAATAGTAAATTTATACATGTAGCATATATAGGCAATACCAATAAAAATAAACACAGTTATAACCACACATATGATAACCCATAAAAATACACACGTAACTAACAGTGCAACATGTAAATTTATCACACAATTGACACTCATGTTGGTAATAATGTCACTAACTGTGTGCAAACCTTACACAAACCTCCCAGCCTTAAACCACACTATTAATCACTCTCAACAGTGAGTCACCCTTGAGCTGGGACTAAACTCCACCCGAGTAAAGGGATTCCTAACCAGACTAAAGACTGATCGACAACATGAAAGACTCTATCTTAGGTGCTAACTCAAACCAACAACCTACAATCCCTCATTCCCCTCATGTCTGTCCCACCTAGGAAGTGTACCCCTTCTCTACTCAACACTCCTTCGGTTGCCCCACTTCCTTTCCAAGATTCAACAATATGCCAGATAGGAAGTCTCAGAGCATTGTAGCTGCAGTTCAACACCTTTAGGAAATCAATCCCCAACAATTCTCTCACCCCGAGAATTGATCATGGGCTTGACAACCCACCTCTTCAATATCCCATGGGCCTGACAACCTGCCTCTTCAGTCCAGCTCCCAAGCTAACGAGATACACCAACAAAAAATGGCTATGGATACAGGTTTAGGTACATTCATGAAGATACAAAGGATATCTCAATGGGTGTTTGCATGCTCATGGATGAGTGTCTAGATGACTGAATGATGGCAGGAATGATGGGAAGAATGATGAAAAATATGGGAAAATGAACTAAATCCCAACAATATGTATGCATGTCCCCAACTTGGCACTTGTCATGTTGGGAGCTACTTTGGTCCACTTGTCCCCAACTTTAGAAATTAGGATAAAATAATTATCCATACTTTATGATTTAAGAAATATTAATATAATATTCCTTTTTGGCTTAAGATCCCTAGCTTATCCCTTTTCCTTAGCATTTAGGCCTATCCATTTCCCTAACCAGTGGATTTTAGTCCCCCATCTCTTTTATTGTGGTCGGTCTACACACAGTGATGTATTTTATATTAATTATGAGATATTTACAAAAATAATCACACTGGCCTTTAACATCTAGGCTCTCCAGCTTAATCAAAACATAAGAATCCTAGCTTATAACAACTGGATCACCAGCCTATAAAACATATCATATACACAAAGGCTCACTATCCTCACAATCGCACGCACTTAAGATGCTCCACGCAGTATCCTGTAATGTGCACACTTCATCATTTCACTACGCAGTACATGCACACACTATGCCATGAAGGGTGCATACAAAATGATATCAAATAGCTCACCAGCTTAAGTACATTTTCATTTTCATTACAATTGGGTTTGACCTAGGGATATTACGATCCCCTCCCCTTATTTATGCATTGTCCTCAGTGCATCATGTACCCATATACAACAAAATTTAAAAAATCCTCAAAAATATGAGGGTATTCTAACCGCATTGCATCCTCATGCTCCCAAGTAGCATCCTCATAACTGTACTAGTTCTATTGGACCTTTACAAGCCCTATGGCTTGATTCTAGATCTATTTTATTTTCCAGTCCAGAATGTGCATCAAATGCACTTGGAAAGCGCCTTCTTGCTCCACCTGAATCACATTCCAATCAATAACATGATTAACATCAGGTATATATTTATTTATAAATGACACATGGAATACATTATGAATAGACATAGATGCAGGAAATGAAATCATATAAGCCACTGGACCAATCCTCTCTAGGATTTCAAACGACCCACAATAGTGAGTTGCCAACTTTGAACAATTTCCCAACTTCAGGGAACTTCTGTTGGCTTTCACTTTCAAGAATACATGATCACCCACTTTAAATTCCCTGTGAGTTCTTCCCTTATCAACATAGCGTTTCTTTCTGTCTTGGGCAGCCTTTAAATTTTGTTTTATTTTAATCATTTTCTCCTCCATTTCCTTGAGCAAATCTATCCCAACCACTGCTCTCTCTGTTGGGTTATGCCAACTTACTGGTGTGTTGCACTTTCTTCCATAAAGTGCCTTAAATAGGCTCATCTTTAGAGATGCTTGGTACCCATTGTTATAAGCAAACTCTACCAATTGTAGGTAGTCTTCCCATTTTGATGGTTTATCCATCACATACATCCTCAACATATCTTCAATCACTTGATTTACCCTCTCTGTTTGTCCATCTGATTCTGGATGATAAGCTATACTAAAATTCAAATTTGTTCCAAATCCATTAAATAATTCCTTCCAAAATTTTGAGGTAAATTTTGGATCTATGTCAGACACAATTGTCTCGGGTATGCCATGTAATCTGGAAATTTCCTTCATATAAACATCAACAATGCTCGTTGCCTTGTGATTGAGCTTAACTGTAATAAAATGGGCACCTTTAGTAAGCTTATCCACCACTACCATGATAGAATCATGTTGCTTTATTGTTCTGGGCAGTTTGGTGATGAAATCCATGGTTAAAACTTCCCACTTCCACTCACGAATGGGTAATGTAAGTAGAAAACCAATTGGGTGTCTACATGCAGCCTTTACCTTTTGACATTCCAAACATCTAGCAATAAAATCTGCAACTTCTTTCTTCATGCCTGGCCAATAATATTGGCCCTTGGCAACTGCAATAGTTTTCTGATATCCTGGGTGCCCAACATAAGGTACATTATGCATTTCTCCCAATATCAGATTTTTCAATTTTTGAGAATTTGGTACATAAATTCTTCCCCTGTACATGAGAATTTCATCATTATCTAGCTTTTATTCTTCAATTTTCTACTGCAAATTACCTTGTTGTAATTTTGATACTAATTCCTTGTATTAGAAATCTAATTTTGCAGCCTCTATAATTCTGTCTTTCAAATCTTATTGGTACATGCTAATGGTTGTAGCATGCAATTCATTCACCCTTCTGCTGAGTGCATCAACCACTTTGTTCTCTTTCCCCTTGATATTCTTTATATCAAAGTCATATTCACTTAGAAATTCTAACCATCTGCTCTGCCTAGCATTTAGAGTTGGCTGATCAAATAAATATTTCAGACCATTGTGGTCTATTCTTAGCTCAAACCTTTTCCCCACGAGGTAGTGTCTCCATTTCCTCAAGGCATGTAATATGGCTTCCAACTCTAAATCATGAGTGGCATAGTGTCTTTCATGATCTTTCAACTTCCTTGACTCATAACATATAACAAACCCATTTTGGCTGAGGACTCCACCAAGTTCCTCTTTACATGCATTTGTGCATACAATGAAGTATTCATTTGGGTCTGCAATCCTTAGTATTGAAGAACTTGTTAATAATTGTTTCAAGTGTTGGAAACTCTTTTCACAATCCAATGTCCACTGAAACTTCACACCCTTTCTTTGCAAGGAAGTGATTGGGTGTGCAATCTTTGAGAATCCTACAATAAATATCCTATAGTAGCCTGTAAGACCCATGAATGAGCTCACCTCTATCACATTATTTGGCGCTGACCACTCTCTAATGGATTCTATCTTCTTAGGATCCACTGCTATACCATCTTTTGAAATGATATGCCCCAAATAATGAATTTTCTTTTGATAAAATGATCACTTGATCAACTTGGAATACAACTGATGCTTCCTTAATACTTGCAACACCATCCTCAAATGATTCTCATGCTCTTCTTCTGACTTGGCATATATAAGAATGTCATCCAAAAAGACAATGACAAACTTGTCTAAATATTCTCGAAAAACACCATTCATTAAGCACATGAAAACAACTGGTGCATTTGACAACCCAAATGGCACCACTGTGAACTCATAATTACCATACCTTGTCCTGAAGGTGGTCTTAATGATATATTCCTCTTTAATCCTTACCTGATGGTATCCTAACCTGAGATCTATTTTTGAAAATATCTTTGCATCCTTCAATTGATAAAAAAGATCATCAATCCTTGGCAGATGATACTTATTCTTAACAGTTACTTTATTCAACTATCTGAAATCAATGCACAATATTAATGTTCCATATTTATTCTTCATGAAAAATACTGGGGCACCCCAAGGTGACACACTTGGGTGTATATACCCCTTCTTCAAAATCTCTTCAAGTTTCATTTGCAACTCCTTCAACTCTGGTGTACTCATTCTATAAGGAGTCTTTGACACTAGAGGTGCTCCAGGAATTAAATTTATAGAGAAATCAATACCTCTCTTTGGGGGTAGTCCTAGTACCTCCTTGAACACATCTTCAAAATTTTCCAAGACTGAATAATCTTCAAAATTTGGCACCTTATCTTTAGGTGTCTCTTCCATATGTGCTGCAAATATTTGACACCCTTTTATGTAACATTTCTTTAGCTGCAATGCTGAAATTTCTTGGATGGTTACTAGCATGGGAATTCCCTACAACTTCCTTAGGGTTCCTTCCTCATCCAAGCAAGTAAAGGTCTTGTTATGAAAGTCTAGGATGGCATGGTTCTGGTCCAACCAATCCATCCCAATTAGATAGTCATAGGAACCTAAAGGCAAGATGTTCAAATATTCCCTGGTGTTCAGTCCATTCATGTCCATAAGACATGACTTAACCATCTCATTAAATTTTCTTTTGGCTCCTATAGCTAACTGCACCAACCAAGATTTCCCATGCCTTCTTCTTGGCAAATGCAAAATTTCCACCATCTTAGGATCTATATAACTATGACTAGCTCCTGAATCAATTAAAATAACAATGGTTTGGTTGTTGATCATACCGTCCACTTCAATCATATGTGACTGATATTCTGCTTGCTTGTTGTCTAGGACTACACAAATCCTTGGCACATTTCTTCCCATGTCCTCCACTATTTCCGCTTGTTGTACATTGTGAGCATTTCTCCCTTTTTCACCTCTATGAGGACAATCTCTGTACATATGATCTCCTTTACAACCCCAACATTGAATAGGTGGTTTCCTTGGCCTTTGACCTCGTGTTTCAATCATTCTTGGATCTCTAGGAGTTTGTTGTACCTATGGATTATTTCTGAATAATGGTGGCTTAGATCCCTTCTTCCTCTGATCCACCTTGAATTTATTTTTGTCTTCCCAAGCTTTTTGGAAAGTTGGCCTTGATTTTTTCTGATCATATAGGCATTTAACTCACCTTATGGTCTCCTCCAATGTCTTGGGATCATCATATTGTATTTTTTCACTGATAAATGATGGCAATCCACTCAAATACCTCTGAATCTTAATTGTCTCATCCTTGATGAAAGAGACATACTTCAACATTTCTAGAAACCTTCTTTCATATTAATCTATTGTCATACTCCCAAGCTTGAGTTCAAAGAACTCTTTCATTTTCTTGTCATAATATCTTTTAGTCAAGTATTTATTTTCAAAATATTTCTTAAATTCCCTCCAAGTGAATCTTTTCTCTTTAATGTGTTGCACTTGCACAAGTTGATCCCACCACATGGATTCCTTTCTCTTGAGTTGGTAGATGAAAATTCTACCTTCTGCATGAGAAGAATAATTATACAATTGAAAATACTTTCTCATTCCCAACAACCATGTTTCTTCATCCTCATCCTTCTTGTGCTCACCATCAAATGTAGGAGGTTTGATTTTGTTCATTTCTCCTCGTAGCTCATCCACCACATACCTCTAATGATTTATAATAGGGGATGGACTTGAGCTACTATGTGCTCTCTTATTGGAATGCCTTGGGGAGTGATGGTGATTTTTTCTAACCCTTCTTGCTTTTCGTTTCTCATCAGAAGGCCTGTAACTTCCTGATTTTCTTGAGCCACTCTCCTTATCCAATTTCTTTTCTATTATGTTCAAGCTCTCCAATAAATTCATGTTGAAGTCATTCTGCTACTCCTTGGATCTCATAATCCTTTCATTATCATATCTATGGTTTGGAAATCCTTTTCCAAATTTTTAATGGTCTCTGCCATATTCATGTTTTCATTCCTTTCATCTCCATGTCCATTGGAGTTTGTTCCTTCAATGTCGAAATGTACATCCATCCCTCTAATCTCATCCTCCTGACTGTAATTCCCCTTTTCCTCTTTCATTCCTTTGGACTCTATGCTGATCTTGATATGATCTATTTGTTATTAACTCTGTAAAATGTGCAGCCAAAAAAACTTCGTCAGGATAATTGTTTCAACAATTTCATGAAAATATGAACCATTCTAATTCAGTAATATATATCAGAAGTATTTCTTCTAATTTCCTGGAAAATTGAATTCCCCGATCAATTTTCTGAGTGGATATTTATATTCCAATCTCCAAGACCTTTCCAACGCCTATTCCCATTCTCAATTCTGAGTCTTGAGTAGAAAGTTATGGCTATTTGAAATTTTCCCATTAATTTTCCTGTTCATTTTTTTTTTCAACTTTGCGCTACTCTGCGCTGTAATTATGCAATTTCACACCTGATACATTGGATTTTTCATAGGATCTCAATTGGGTTTCTTCATATACATCTTATGGACACTCTGTCTAAGATTCATCTCTTTTTGGGTTATTGGCTGCTAGTTACAGCCTGTTGAAGTCCTAGGCCAAAATACCATATTGTAATTGATATGCTACATGTACCTTCTTTGCCATATTAAACAATTTTAACATGCCCAGAAATTTAATTGAGCTCTAGGAATGTCTTCTATGGCTCAATATATTTCCATTGAATGCTCCTGTGCTTCAATCGGATTCCGGAGCATAAAGTTATGGCTATTTGAAGTTAGATGGGTCTTAAAATTTACCCTTCATTGTTTATGTTGTAACTTTCTCATAAAAGCTTCTTTTGACGAATGCTTTACATCGTTAGAAATATCTTTCCGAGATATTTTATTTGAATTGTATAGATAGTGTGTATCTTTGGTACACCTTTGTCTCTTGGTTTTTGAGTTGCTAAAAACGCTCTTAAGGGCCTCAAAAACACGCTGCAAAAAGATGACGTTTAAATGATATAAAATGTGACAGAAAATCACTAGTTTTTTGTTGTTGTTCACCCTTCAAACAAATTTGTGCGCAAAAATTTCAATAGGTGCACCCGTATTCACCATGCACAATAATATCACAAGGTAAATTGTGCTTTGCGCACCTTAAAACCATTGTGTATCACTTCTCTATCGTGCTAATAACTTACGCACATTACTTTTGTGTCGAGCGCCAATATCCACCACGCATAGTTTTGGTTCTTGCACTATTACCTGTTGTGCACAGTTTTTGTATCATGCACAGACATTCCATGTGCATTTCACTCTATGCATTGCACCATGCCAGAGTTTAGTACGTCTCCACCGAGCAACAAAACTCTACGCGCACCACTAACTAAACTGTCGCACGACAACATATACCCACATTGCACACGCACCAACAAAACTCCTTTGCGCTCTCTGAACACTGTGCACACTATGCACATCATTATTATGTGTGTGCACACCATGCAATGCTAAATTTATCGCACAGTCCTATACACCAACATTTTTTTGCGCGATGCAGAAATTTAGCGCACACAACCACACACTAACATTTTTCCGTGCGGCACCAAAATTTAGTGCACACAACTGCACACTAACATTTTTCTGCGTACTGCCAAATTTTACCCATCACAAGCTTTTCGCTACGCATCATGAATTTTTAGTGCGCCCACCTGTGCACATTCATTTTTATGCGCATCAATTCCTCGTGAATTCCGCTGCAGAAATTGGGGCTTTTGGCTTAACTTTTTCCCCAATTTACAATCGACATTATGCAACCATGAAATTTCTTCAATTTCACCTCGATAACACTAGTTCAACCTATGCGATAACAAATCATTGTAAGTTGACATTTCTGGAATGATTTTTTTTTTTTTTTTTTTCCAAACTCAATTCACGAATTGAGAATTTTAATTANCTGCAGAAATTGGGGCTTTTGGCTTAACTTTTTCCCCAATTTACAATCGACATTATGCAAACATGAAATTTCTTCAATTTCACCTCGATAACACTAGTTCAACCTATGCGATAACAAATCATTGTAAGTTGACATTTCTGGAATGATTTTTTTTTTTTTTTTTTTCCAAACTCAATTCACGAATTGAGAATTTTAATTATAAAACTTGCTCCAACTGTCATGGCTCCACTGTGACTTCAAATTCAACTAATTCCGGGTCTGAATTTACTAGAACAGATATTAAATCAATAATATCTCACCACATGGTCGAATTTATCAATTTTCCCATGAATTTAACAACAGAAATTGGGGTTTTTTCCCAAATCTGCACAATTGTTGTTACTTTTTACCATGGACGTTCTATAATTTGAAATTTGGCCAGTTCGAAATAAATCCTCCATGTAATTTCGCTTCAACATAACTTACTCGGCCCATCCAGGCTCAGTGTCGAAAACTGAAGATTTGATACCATATTGTAACGTCCCCAACTATCCATGTTGGGTAATGCTACACCAAAGAACTATTACTGTTCACTCTGCAGAACATATTGTAACATACCCAACATCCAACTAAGCTATGCCACATAATTTTTTCGAATTGCGTGCAATTAAAATATACACAGACAGAACTCTTGCGGAAGAATTATATATAAAATGTAAACATACAAATACATCTGTAAATACACGGATTCACACTGAAATAATAGTAAATGTATACATGCAACATATACAGGCAATACCCATAAAAATAAACACAGTTATAACCACACATATGATAACCCATAAAAATGCACACATAAATAACAATGCAGCATCTCTGTCTTCTACCATGGGACCTAGGATGACTATTGGATTTTCATATTGGAGATTTACTGAGTCTGTGGTAAGCTGAGGTGG
The DNA here is from genome assembly GCA_032191745.1 of Picea mariana. NCBI lineage: Eukaryota > Viridiplantae > Streptophyta > Pinopsida > Pinales > Pinaceae > Picea > Picea mariana. The sequence continues at coordinate 177,847 of JASDQU010100137.1, read as the reverse complement.
TTGGGACTGCAATAGTTTAGAGAGGGACATTTTGAAATCTTTATTTTTAACTAGTTCCGAGAGGGGTACAAGAATTCTAATTTTTTGAATTTCGTGCTCGAAACTAAAGGAGGAAGGAGTCTTAGGAATTTCCCTTACCTTTGAGATGGGCACTTTGGCTGTTGGTGGGAGATTCTGAGTTTTCGTTTCTTTGGTGATATTTTCCGCTTGTTTAGTAGGCTTCTTTGCCATTAGGGGTTGATCAGACTTTTATTCTTTCTTCTTTGACCTGAGGTTATATTTATTGGGACTGCTATTATTTCCTTTCTCCCCTTTTCTTAACTCATTTATTTGACTGTTCATGAGAGACTCTTCGTATGATGCTTGAGTCAAATTTGGAAAAGGGCAGGTGTCTTCAATATAGTGAATTTCAGGACCAAGATCATCTGTCTCCTCTCTTTCCTCATTAGCAACAAGGTTATTTTGGAGAGGAGTTTGAATTCTATGATCATCTCTATCTCTATTCCTCTGTTCCCTTGGCATAATCTGTGGAACATTGTTGTTTGGCCTCTTGAAATTTCCTTTGTTATCAATGTTCTGAGGATTTTTGTAGGTCTATTTTCCCTCTACTTTCATTTTCTCTATATCTGCAGACAAAGTCTTTACCATCTTTGTCAACTCGTCCATTTGAGAGTAAGCTGTAGAAGAACCAGATGTGGAGGCTTCAGATATCTTTTTGGGTATGTCTCTATCAGCTTTATTTCTGAGTCGATCAACAACCAATATATTCGAATCAACTTCCACAGCCGAGTCCTGCATGTGAGCTAGGGTAGTGGCTCGTCTTTCCCTCAACAAAAGGAAGAAATCTGGGTCGAAAGTTCTAGCATAAGTAATTTTGGCTAAAGCTTCTGAGGGCTTTATCTCAGTAGGGATCTTATTGTACATCTTATTGAACCTCTTGGAGAAGTCAGAGACAAACTCTCCTTACTTTCTCTTCAAATATCTGAACTCTCTCATGTAATACATGAAGTCTTTCTTATCTCCCCAGTGTCTCAAGAAGGCATTATCCAAAACCTTGATTCCATCAATGTATCCAGGAGTTAGGGCCCTAAACCACTTTCTAGACTCACCTTCAAGGCTATGAACAAAAATTCTCATCCACACGTCTACATGCATGATAACATGATGATCTGTAAAATTGTAAAAGGCTTCAAGATGTTCTTCTGCAGTTATGTCCCCTTCCCTTGTAAACCTGGGCAACTACTTAAGGTAGCCATCTGCTGGAAGGGCATTGAGAGGCTGAGGTAACACAAGGGGAGAATACCTAGCAGCTATAATGGTCTCCATCCTGGTCATGGGGGGATTCGCTCATACCATATGGATATTAGGCAAAGGAGAACTAGGAGGAGAAGGGTTTCAAACAGGGGATGTTGGAACTGAACTTCCAGGTGGAAAGGGGAAAAATGGAGGATTCTGAGGAGAGGCTACAGGACTGGAGTTGGCAGAGGCTTCCCTCTCTATAGTGGCTGAAATAGTAATAAGAGGAGGGGCAGTAAAGCTAGGAGTAGGGAAATATTTTGTGGTCCTAGAATTGGGCCAAGGTACAACTTCAGGGGAGAGAGGAGTGACAAGGATTTCTCCCTCCAATCTCAGACTAGGAGGGGAAAACTCAGCAGGAACACTCCCAAAATTTAGATTTCTAGAAACTTCAGCAGAAGTTATGAAAGGGAAATGAGAAGTAGTAAATGAAGTTTCTAGAGATGGAGATGGGTAATTATCAGAAATACTTTGTTCAACAATAGAAGCTCCTTCTCTGTGGGCCTTTCCCTTTATGACAATTCTTTCTGGATCTGCTTCAAGTGCCACCAAGGGCAACTGTGGGGTAGACCTCGTGTGTCTACCTCTGGAAGGCATGAATGAAACAATAGGTTCACCTCAGTGGAGTCGTCACAATGGAGTCACCAGGTTCATGGTAGCAATCTTGAAGGGCTTTGATGCCTGATGCACCTTCAGAATCAAAGGCCCAATGTCGTTCAATTCTGAGGAAAATGTTCAACTTTGTCCCCGGCAACAATGCCAAAAATGTTAGTGTTAGAAGTCACTCCTAGATTGCGGTAGGAGCAGAGCCTGATTCCCATCAGTTTTATGTCACAATTGTTATATAAAAGAGTGATCAACTAGGATTAAACTCAATACAATATCATTTTAACTCAGAATTATGGATTGAGGCTATGCATGGATAGGTGAGGTCTTAATCTAACTTCAGTCAGTAGGTTGCAGTAAAGGTGAGTGGAAGGAAGACATCTATGAGAAAGTGCGAAGGTATGCTATCAGCATCAAGATTTCAACATCTCGAAGAGGAAGAATTTAAACATAATAACATTAAAAGAAATCGTGACAGCGTTACAATAAAACCTTTATATAACACTATCACAATGCTTCATGTGACTCAGTCAACCATAAACTCTTTCAAAACTAGATGGAAACTAGATGGAATAATAAGATGACTATCATTAGACTAGAAATTTCACATATAGATACATAACTAGGGAAAACCAGTGCTTCATTAAAACTATACAACAGGGAGCTTATCTCTACCAACGATGGATACCAAAAATGGAAAAAATGCCTTCATATACTTGGAGCAAAACCCAACAGAATTTTCGAGTTACTGCATTGACGGCATTATGCCTGCATGTTTACTGGCAGACTGTGCATGTAGTATCTGGACCATCATGCACTTCATTCAGACGCCACCATGCTCCAGAACGGGCCTGCAAGGAGTTGACAAACTGACAGTCCTCTCCTAGGATTTCTATTTATGGTGGAAATGATGTCCACCAACCATCAACTGCTTCAATAACTACTTCCTTGGGATCGAAAATGACCCCATTCAACTCTGTATCTTTAGGACATGGAGGCCTTCTCATGCTACCACTTAGATCTTCTAAACAACTTCATGGTAAGACGTGGAGGCAGACGCGATAACTGGGGAAATTGATAGGAAGCGGCGGATGAGCGGTGACCAGGTAGAGGTGATTTGGCATACTAGATGTGGAAGTAAGACGAGGAGAGGCTAGTGGATGGATGTGGCAAATCTTGTGGGGGCCACAAAGATACAGTGGTGGGATGTGATTTGTTGAGGGAGAAGATGTCTCCTATGATGGGACGATGTAGTAGGGAGAGGGACAAGTGTGGGAAAACAAGAGGGAGTGAAACAAAAAATGATATTCCATGAGGGTGAGTGGAAGGCAAGTGTGTGATAATGATGATTGTGAGCTCTATTCATTACCTGATCCCTGGTCTGCTGCACTTCCACCAATCGATGGATTCTTCTGACCATATGATCTGACTCTCCTTCATAATATTGAAAGAAGTTTGCTATAGGTAGAGCCAGTTGAGTGAGAAAAACAACTTATGTCCCATAAACAAGTTGAAAAGGGGAGGTGCCCAGGGATTTATTTGTTGTCACTTGGTCAGCCCACAGAGAAAATTTGAGTTTGAGTCCCAAGCCTTCTTATTATCTTCCAACAATTTTTTAATGAGATTAATCAATATTTTATTGGAAGACTCTTCCAGTCCATTTCCTTATGGATAATAGGGAGTGGAATGAACCAGTGAAATCTCAAATTGCTCTCAGGACCTCACCATAGGCTTAGACCTGAAAGATGCAGCACTATCAGTGACAATTTTGTTGGGGCATCCAAACCTTGCTATGATATCCTCCAGGAAGATGATGATAACTTTGTGTGAAGCACTCTTGTTGGGGATAGCTTCTATCCACTTGGTCAAATAGTTATTTGTAGTGAGGATCCATCTGTGTTGGCCACTTGAGGAAGGACGAATCTCTCCAATGAAGTCGAACCCCCATTGTTGAAAGGGTGTTGCAGCTACTACAGGTTTTAGTGGCAGATATTTGTGCCGTTCTTTTCCTAAGAACCTTTGGCATTTGATGTAGGCTCTCACCTCTCTGCAAACATCAGTGAATAAGGTGGGCCAGTAGTACCCATCCCTAAGAATATTGTGGGTTGTGGTCTTCCAAAAGTGGTGTGTTACCCATGATTTTGGTCGTCATGATGATGTATTGATGATGGTGTACTCAGGCTCTTCATAAGAACTTTCTCCTGAAAAGTTAATTTCATCTCTTCCCAGAAAACTCATTTTTGAAGAGGGTTCGCAAGCTGCTAGTATATTTGGCTACAAGAATTACCCATTCTCGTAGGATACCTTAAGCCAGGGTGCAAACATCTCACATTGTGTTGAACTGCTAGGTTGCGAACTCTTCCTAAAGCATAGAAAAGGATGAATTCTCGATGCTTCTAGAGGGGAATCTTCTAGAAGGATGGGTTGGCATTAGAATGGTTATCCTAGTACTGGATTCCCTGATATTTTGGGATCATTCTTATCCAAGTAACTAATCCATTCTCTCCTATATATTGAAGGAATTCTCATGGAAAAGGTTAAGAAACATTCATTGGAGAATTGGTGAAAGAATTGTGTGAAGGATTGAGCTTGAACAACAACTTGGAGACTCCAGCAAGGTTATCGAAAGGATTTAATCTTCTTCATGCAAAGATTGAGCAAGTGTGTGTGTTGGAGCCAAGGGCCATCGAAAGGAAGTTTGTGACATCAAGGCTTAGGTTGTAATCTTTACTTTCCATTAATATGATACAGTGGAATGTACCTTTCCCATAAAGCTATTTCCACTTTATTGTATAATTCCTTGATCATATACATAGATTGATTGTTGAATAGATTGTGCTATCTTCACTTTGGTTGGTTTGTGTTGTCTTGGTCTTGGCTTCACGAGAGCACTGGAGCGAAGAGGGAGAAACAAAGACCATAGGAAGAGATAATAAGGTATGTTACTTGTTCTTGCCTCCTAGTTAATTCAATAGTTAAAATCTAGGGAAAGATTCATGTCCTGTCTTGCTTTGTTCTAGATCTAGGTGGATCTAGGGATCTCTGTTAGTGTTCGCACATACCGATTTATCCAATAACAAAATTGGCGACTCCATTGGGGAGCAATCCATTTTCTTTGTGGCTTTTGGAATTTTTCTATGGCCATTTTCTCTGGTTTCACTTTTCTCCTATCCTATCAATCTCCGAGTCTTCAGGATATCTTGATAGACCCTCTGGTTCCAGAGGCCTTTTCAAATTTTGCTTCATTTTCCAAAATTTTGATTATGTTCAGACATTCTCGCACTGCACTTCATTGCAGCTTGCGAGAATTGGTAGGGTTCACATTCTTCCTTTAAGGTTCAGTGTGAGGTTTTCACACCCTGCTCAAGGGTCACCTGCAAGAATCAGTGATTCTTGCACTGTGTAATACTACCAGCCTGCGAACTCAGTTTTTCAAATTTTTGGATTTGAGTTTTGGCATCTTCAACTGCCCAGATCAGTTTAAGTGCCTCATGAGAGTTTCTTGGACCATTGATTGATTTCTTTATTGTCTTCATTTGCATGCATGAACAGTCTTAGTATTTCAAGGCTTTTCTTGTTATTTGTGTCTTGACTTTTGTTTCTTGACTTTTCTTGGCAAAACCATTCTCGTCGACTTCAGAATCTAAGTGTGTTTGATTAGTTAAGAACTAGTGATTGGTTGAAAGTTAAGTTTTCTTGGTTTTTATCATTTTCTTCTGGTTTGAAAGATCATTTTCTTTTGCATTTGAAAAGACTACATTGGTTTGCTCTTTATTTTTGTTTTCGTTGAAAGAGTGGATTGGGTTATTATCATTGCTTGTTCATTGATTTCTAATTTTCTATACTCTCATTGGCATTGTGAGGGTCCTTTTTGAAAAGTGAACAAAAGTTTTTCTTTCAAAAAATTGTTTTTGTCTTCAAAAACATTGAAAATCAAATTGTTGTAATTGTTGAAAAAGAAGCAATAGAGTATTGTTCTTTGATGCGTGATTTGTTGCATTTGCATTTTAAAGAAAATTTTGCATTGTAGTTCAAGGTTGATTTGGAACACTTTCTCTTTCCCTCCCATACATAGGATTCATTGAACGAAAAGTGATAGATTTCATTCTCATCCATGCATTGTTGGGTCAGAGTCATACAACATAAGTTTCATTTCCGTTACCTTTGAGTAAACAACAACTCTTAATAACACTGCGTAATCATAAAATCTATCTAGTAACTCTTTTTTAGGGCTCTTTTACACCAACATTTAGCTAGGCTAGCGCTTTGGAGTAGGAAGAGAGATACACTCTCCAAAATCTCAAAACACACAATAGCATCTTGTGTTAGGGAGTGTTAAAATTCCATTTGCAACATCTTGTCCTGGGAAGCCCTTCTCACACAAGGGTCAAGCACGAGGTCGCATTGATATTGGTAGAGTTACTCACCCTGCTTTGTTGGTATCAGTGTAGAGATTGCACGTATTATGGGGATCACTCAGAGGTATACCCACAATGATGAGTGGTAGCCTTTTGAGTTGATTTTGGGTTAGATACCCTGCCCTTGCGTGTGGATCGGACTGTCGATTGTCCCCCCAGGATTTATTGTTGTTGGTGGTGACCTTAGTGGCCTATCTCTCTAGGTTCTTACCCGAGGTGACTGTGGAGGGGAAAGTCTTCACGGTACCTGGAATTGACATTGACCAAACTCACTCGGGCTCCTTGGAGGGTATACCCACGATTATGTGTGGGAGCTTGCACCAGGGTGTAAGTCCATTAAGCAGGTCATCAGTGTAACTTTTCCACCCTTGCCCCACCCCTCCTCATCTTGTTGTTGCAATGTTGGATTTCATCACCAACTAGTGGCTCCGAAATTAGAAGGTATTGTTTTCTTGGTGTTGCTTCCTAGATTTTGTTTACTAGCACGTGTTGTTTGTTTCTCGAAGTTGACCATAGGATTTTATTCATGAATTTTGTTACTCGTTTACAATAGCTCCTCCACGTCGTTCACGTAGAATGCAAGGTT